>JBAKFZ010000276.1:0-13973 GCA_037355385.1 Saccharomycopsis sp. FM-2023a
TATTATTAAACTATTTATTTACTTCTTATCATGCCACCAAGAACATCCCTTCGATCTGATGATTTATTGATTGTTTGATATAAACCAAGTGTATTCAGCTGTCCAAATATAATTAATCAGGCTAATGATTTTTTATTAGTCTTTAAATCATATTCATTGATTATATTGAGTAATTTATTATTGAAAAATAAAACATTAATGGTATTTAAATTATTTTTCAACTGTAACTTATTAGTCAAAGTATTCTTATTAGTTAATAGTTGAAACAATAGACTTTTTTTTTCGTGTAAAATCTTTAGTAAAATGTTAATAAAATAACAAATTAAATTATGATTTATTGATTTTTCATTTTTCAACAATACTTGAACTTGATTGATTAAATTATTGATTCCTATTAGATTGTCACAAAGTGATTCGATCAATTTATTGATTTGCAAATACTCAGGACCATCGAGTTCATCTTTCTCAAGGGTATAAACTTGAGGAATTGTATGAGATATCAAAGTAGTTATCAATTTGAAGTTAATATTGATGGAATTATTCAAAATATTCTCATTGTGTTGGAAAAACTGTAGTAGTTTGAGAGTGGAGGTTAAGTCTTCCGAGGTTTTCAAGGCCTCGATCTTCGTTAGCAATTGTTTCATGGCTGGGTTTATTAGAAAAAAAATTGATCCATTAATTTATAATATTTTTGTCTGTAAATTTATTATTTTTTTGGGAATAGCCAAATAAGACGCATTCAATCTTTTATTAAAGTTACAAAAAATACGTCTTATTAGGCTTTTCTTTCCTCATATTTTGCAAATTGAAACATAAAATCTGTTATTAACAATTCTTACAAACTTTTAATTAAAAATATTTTGATTAATAATTACAACATGTAATTTACAATATTATTCAGTATATAATATAACCAAGAAAAACTCATAATTCCATCAACTTGTTACCGTTGGTTTCTCTGACTTTTTCCCCGTACTTTTTAATTCTAATGGCTTGAACCTTGATGAATCCAGTAGCATCTTCTGGAGAGAATCCGGTCAATTCATCCATGGAAGACTCAGTAGCATCATAAAGTTTTTCAGTATTAGAATATCTACCCAAAATTTCAATAGATCCTTTATATAATCCAATTCTAACCACACCGTTAACAGTTGTTTGAGCAGCAGGAATCATACTTCTAATATATTCTCCTTCTGGAGTGAAATATAAACCATTATAAAGGATTCTGGAATAATTGATAGTAACAAAGTTATCTCTAATTGCACGAACTTCTCTATCAAGAGTCAAACCTTCCAAATCAATATGAGCAGATCTTAATAAAGTTAAACCTGGGGTTTCATAACATCCTCTAGATTTAATACCAATAAATCTATTTTCCACAATATCAATTCTTCCAACCCCATTTCTTCTAGCAATTTTATTAGCAGTTAAAAATAATTCAACTGGTTCAGTGACTTCGGTTTTAACTCCATTTTCAAAATAAATAAGTTTTGATGGGAGACCTTTTTCAAAATGAATTTCCACGTTTTCTGGAGTTTCTGGAGCTTTAGTTGGATCAATTGTTAATTTCCACATATCTTTTGGTGGAGTAGTATTTGGATCTTCCAAAATACCAGCTTCAAATGAAATATGGGCCAAGTTTTCATCAGTAGACCAAGGTTTAGATTTGGTTTGAGTAACTGGAATATCTTTAGCTTCAGCATAATCTAATAAATCTTTTCTACCAGCAAATCTATTGAAAAATTCTGGATCTCTCCATGGGGTAATACATGTAACATCTGGTTTTAAAGCATAAAAGGATAATTCAAATCTAACTTGATCATTCCCTTTACCAGTACAACCATGAGAAACTGCAAAACAACCTTCTTCTTCAGCAACTTGGATTTGAGCCTTAGCAATGACTGGTCTAGCCAAAGCAGTACCTAAAAGATAAACATTTTCATAAATGGCATTGACTTGAATGGCTGGATAAAGCACTTTTTCAATGAATTCTTTTCTAACATCCACAAGAACATATTTAGTAGCCCCAATTTTCAAGGCTTTGGCTCTAGCAGCTTCAAAATCTTCTTCTTGTCCAATATTGGCCATGAAGGCAATGACTTCGTAACCTTGTTCAAGTAACCAGGCAAGGATGATAGAGGTATCTAAACCTCCAGAGTATGCCAAACAGACTTTTCCTTTAGACATTTTGATGATATCTAATGATGAATAACAAAAGAAAAAAACAGAAGTGAAAAATTTTGGCGGGGGGAAAAGGGTTTTTATAGTCAAAATTTCTTATCAAGTGACTCATTTCCCAACCCCTTGACAGATTTTCCCCAAACACTCGAATTTTTCACTTTTCATGAGTAATACAACACTTAATTTGATGGGTTTTAATATTTACAAGACCTTAAAAACACTATAGACACGTTCTATTTCCAATATATACGATAAATATTTACAAATCAAGCCAGTTTTTGTTTCAATTGGTTTCTTAATCTCCCAATCAACATTCGAACTGGCACTCTGGGAGCTCTTAATCTACTAGCAAATGCCAAACAAATTGTCAATAAGGCCACTGCCCCTGCTTGATGAGCGGCTGCTAATGGAATTGGCACCAAATAAATCAATGTACTAATCCCCAAGCCAGCTTGCAAAGTCACCATCCCCATAGTGTAATGCATTAATCTAGTAGCACTTTTAGGTAAGATAGCTTTATTTCTATTGACCCACATATGAGCAGCAAAGACTGTACAAAAAGTAGTAGTTGCTAATATTCTATGAACCATTTGAACTGTGGTTGGATTCTCAAATAAATTTCTCCAAACTAAATCTGATTGATCTTCCTTTCTGCAAAAAATTGGATCAAAGAACTCTTTGGAACTAGGAAAATATTGCTCCCCACCATTATTCATGAATGGGAAAGTATTATAAATTAAACCAGCATCTAAACCAGCGACCATCCCACCTGACATGGCAGTTATAAAAGTCAAACAAATCAAAGCAAGTGAAAATCTTCTAAATGGTTTAATTATTGGAGAATCAAGTTTAGCAAAGATTCTAGTTGCCTTTTCAGGATCTTTAATCCATTTACTTTCTCTTAAAATTTCAAATCCTGTCCATAACATCCCCATATAAAGTAAAAAAGCTGCTCCTAAATGAGTGGTTAAACGATATTGAGAAACGGTTGGTTTGGAATTTCTTTCATCCAACTGTTTTTGATCTAATCCTGAATAAACCATCCACCAACCAACTGCTCCTTGTAATCCTAATAATAAACCTAAACCAATAAATCGAAAATTAATATGCCTTGAAGTTTTCTTTCTCAAGGCAAAATAAAGAGCGGGAAGAACTAAAGTTAAACCAATAACTCTACCAACTAATCTATGTGACCATTCCATGAAAAAAATAAATTTGTAATCATCAAGACTAATATGAGAATTTAATTGTTTAAATTCAGGAGAACTTTTATACTTTTTAAATTCAATCATCCATTCTTCTTCGTTCAATGGAGGAATAGCTCCAGTAACTGGTTTCCATTCAGTGATTGATAATCCAGATTCCGTCAATCTAGTCAATCCTCCCAAAACAACAATTCCAAACACTAAACCAGAAGTTCCAATTAACCACCAACCAACAGAATTTGCAGAATTAACGGGATTTTTTGCCTTGATCTTGGTAATTGAAGAGGTAGAATTTTTAATGATTTCTGAAGTAGAATATGATCTTTTTTGATTAGTTAAACTATTGTAATTTAATTTATCATAATTATTGATGATTTTTTTATTTTGAGCAAATCTTTGAGTAATGATCCTTAGTTGATTTGAGTTGAAAAACGATTGTTTCAAAAAGCTGTTGTTCTTCAAGAAGAACCCCATCATTGGGTTTCTAAGACCCAGCAACATTGATTATATTATGGATTTGTTCTTAATAATATTAGAGAGTTTTGGGGTTTAATAAGGATAAAAATTTCAAAAATCGCCTGATCTAGTGGTTACCCTCCCAACCTGTTGGCGCATATTCAAATGTCAGCAATCGCCAAAGTTCCGCGAAAAGATAACAAATTTCAATCAAATTCAATTGGAAATCAGAGAAAATGTAAAAAAAAAGATTGGATAGGTAGAGGTAATTTTTTTGATAAGTGACAAAAAAGATGTGCATGTGGTGATAGAAATTTGGAAAGAAACTGAAAGCTTGGGAAATTTTATACTCAATAAAAACAACTCAAAGAAGCTGACAAGGTTATTTGCAATGACAAATATAATTACTATCACAAAAAAAGCTTTAAAGTAATCTGTTTTGATACTGTAGACTGTTGTGAGAACTGTACCATATCAATTTACTCAAAGTTCCGTGGTTAACCTCTATTGATCACTGAAAGAGGCTAGTAATTCTTGTTACAATTAGTTCAGATTCACAATCTAACTTTTCTGTTTCTGCGTCAATTCGTACCACTTTTGTAATAATTTGAAGCTTTGTTTTCTCTTAGTTCCAGTTATTCTTTTATCAATTACCCCTTTAATTCTTTAATAACAATTTGATTTATTTTTAGGACAGTTTCAAAAGTTTTGCAAAACTGACAGATCCCGTGCCCAGTATCGTGACCCCATCTTTTTCCATTGAAAATCACAAAAAATTGCAACGTTAACAAATCACAATGATTCAACCTTGTCAATAACTCAACAACAATGAAGTTTTCTAAATGGGATGTGATCCCATTAACTCTTCTCTTTGGATTCAGAATCCTTAGTGTTTTAAAAATGATCATATCTGATTGTGATGAGGTTTTTAATTATTGGGAACCATTAAACTATTTAATTAGAAATTTTGGTAAACAAACTTGGGAATATTCTCCAGAATATTCAATCAGATCATGGGCATATTTGTTACCATATTATTCATTATTAAAACCGTTTTCAATAATTTCAAATCAATTGGAATTACCTCAGTATTATAATTTTTATTTTATTAGAACAATTTTGTCATCAATGAATTTAATTGGAGAAGTTAATTTATTTTTAACATTAAAATCAAAGTTTGATTCTTTGAGTTTTTGGTTTTTGCTTTTCTCAAGTATTAGTACAGGAATGACTCATGGCTCAATTGCTTTATTACCTTCATCATTTGCTTTGAGTTGTAATTTTTTTGCAATTTCAAGTATTTTTGAATTTTATTTTTCAAAAAATTTAAAAGATTCATTATTAGGGATTTTTTGGTTTAGTCTTGCTGGTTTACTAGGTTGGCCATTTAGTTTGGTATTAGCCGTTCCATTTATTTTTTTCAATGTTTGGGTGTTTATTTTTAAAAAAGATTTTTTAAAATTCTTCAAGTTTTTAATCGGTTCAGCAGTTATTAGTCTTGGTTTATTAAGTTTAATCGTTTCGATTGATTCCACCTTGTATCAAAAACTTTCTATTGT
Source organism: Saccharomycopsis sp. FM-2023a (assembly GCA_037355385.1). Taxonomy (NCBI): domain Eukaryota; kingdom Fungi; phylum Ascomycota; class Saccharomycetes; order Ascoideales; family Saccharomycopsidaceae; genus Saccharomycopsis; species Saccharomycopsis sp. FM-2023a. Next base: position 5,402 of record JBAKFZ010000276.1, read on the forward strand.
TCCATTAAATATTGTTCTTTATAATGTTTTATTTGCAGATGAAGAATCTGGTCCAAATATTTTCGGTACTGAACCGTTTAGTTATTATATTTTGAATTTGTTATTGAATTTTAATTTGATTTTTATCTTAAGTGCTTTGGGGTGTTTCGGTTCAAGTTTATTATCATTCCAGAACTCAAAACTAAACAAAAAAATTAAAGTCAATAACGAAAAGTATTTTTCAAATGATTTATCAATTTCTTTGATTAATTTGTTAATTTTTCCATTGATTATTTGGTTTACGATATTTTCTTTGCAACCTCATAAAGAAGAAAGATTTTTATACCCAATCTATCCATTAATTAACTTATCAGCCGCAATCTTTATATTTGAATTTGATCAAGTTTTTAAGAATTTGATATTCTTTTTCAATTATAAAAAGTTTTGGAAATTTATTTATAAAACCCTTAATATTTTATTGATTTTATCAATTCTTATAGTTTCTTCGTTAAGAACTTTTCAATTGATCAATGATTATTCGGCTCCATTAAAAATCTTCAAAAAGATTCCAAATAATGCTACAGGTAATGTTTGTGTTGGTCGTCAATGGTATCATTATCCATCGTCATTTTTTTTACCAAATGACAATTTGAGATTAAAATTCGTCAAATCAGGATTTGATGGATTATTACCAGGCGATTTTAAAGAATCAGAAAATTGGATTGAAACTATCTCAAGTTATCCAACAGGAATGAATAATAAGAATTTATTTGACGATGGGAAAGTTATTAACTTTGAAGATTGTTCATATTATATAGATATTGATGAACAAGTTGATAGAGAACTCCATGAAATTGAATTATTGAAAAGATTTGATAATAATGTGGAAGAGTTAAATACTGATTGGAAAATCATTACTTGTGAAAATTTTATAAATAATGATAAAAGTAAAGGAATTGGTAGATTATTATATATACCAAGTTTTTTGAATGAATTTTTGAAAACTGAATTGGTTTATCATAATTACTGTTTATTAGAAAATCAATTTGATAAGATTGTTTGAATTGTATATTTGTATTTATTAGTTGTTGCTGGATCTCTAAATTGTAAGTTTTGATTATTTATTCAAATTTAATAAATCTTTTATTTTTTAAAACAAGTGATCAAACATAATGTTGTTGAATCACTCACCAGTTGCGTTTCCAGTTCGGTATTACATCTAATCAAATTAATCAAACCTTTGAAATGACTTATTGAAAAAGTAGATGATTTACTTACCAATATTGTAAATTATATATAGTTGCAAATTTAAAAACTTTTAGTTATCTTCCAATTCGCTGAGCAAAGAAGTATTTGCAAAAAAAAAAAAAAATGAACGGATGACATAAGAAAAGTGTCTTGTGTTATTACAAGTCTTGAAACATTAATCAAAAAATTTACCATTTTTGAATTCAGGAGATGAAACTTATTAATGACATTTAAGCGTTTCAAGAAGTTTTTCTGATTGTTGAATTTAATAAGTATAATCACCATTAATCAAGAACTAGTAAGCAAACATTATAACCCAATTGATAACTTACAATAAATTAAACGTTTTAATCAAAAGAATTGTACAAGTCTTTGAATATATTTGTCAAAAATTTGATGAATTTCACACCGAAAAAGTTTTATACAATCTGAATAACTTAATATGGTTAACTATAACCATAGTCGAGGTGAGAAGTAGTGACTTTAGGTTGACCACGCAAGCAATGTTTGCAAGGTATCTACTCAATGAATAATCTTTTCAGAGTATTGTCGAAAAGACTAAGGAAAAGAAAATATGCTTTGTTAACTTTTGTAGAATTTTTTTTTAAGTTTCAAGGAAACATCTTTGTACTAGGTCATAACTTTCAATGATACTAAAAGTCAAAAGAGTCACTCATCAATAAAAAAGTTTACATATTCTAATAAGTAAACTATCACTATAATGATTTACTTGGGAGACATGTTAAATAAGCCATGTTTTCAACAATTCAGATGAAAATTTTTAACTAAGTCTTCAGAAACTAGCCCACCACACCGTTATATTGATGATTTGCGAGATGGTATTGTTTGCTAATTATTGGATTATTGATCAAATAATATAGTAATCTCATCTTACAATCAAAGTTGCGAACTAAGTTAATAATTAAAACTATGACGATGAAAACCCTTTATTTGGATCAGGTACATACAACCAGCTTCATAAATCAACCACGTCCCAACAGATTTGTGGATTTAATACTACTCGCGTGAACATATAATTTCACAAGCTCACAAATAAACTGACAGATTTCATGTTGAAAATTGGGGTGCATCAATTATCTGCATGAAAAAAAAAGTTACTGAAAAATGAGATGAGATTTTTTATTCTCTTAACTTATTCATAATTTTTCATTAATTTTACAACCACAATAGAGTCAAAATGACCAATAAAAGACCATTGGACAGCGAAGAAATCAATAATTGTAAAAAACTTGATGAAAATTTCAAAACTATTGATTTAAATATAAATTATTCTCAAAATTTGAATCCCAAAATTTTTCAGGAAAGCTTCAAAAATAAATTGAAATCACAAATTTCTATTGCTACACCATACAAATGGGGATCAATTAATAAATTAGTTGATGATACATTATTAAGAAATGTTAGAAAAGAAATTTTAAAAGAAATTCACTTTACAAAAAAAGAAACTGATATTTATAAAGTTTATCAATCAGGGGATTTAAATAATTTGAATGGATTAAGCGAAGAGGAATTAAGAAAATTACCAAACTTATTAAGATTAAGAAATGCATTATATTGTCAAGATTTTAGAGAATTTATTAGTTATGTTACTCAAGCAGGAGAAATTAGCTCAAATAAATATGATATGTCATTGAATATTTATCATAAAACTTGCCATTTATTAACTCATGATGATGTTATTGGCAGTAGAAGAGTTTCATTTATTCTTTATTTACCAGATCCAAATAAGCCATGGAAAGAACATTATGGAGGTAGTCTTAGATTATTTGGATCACATGAAGAGAATTTACCAAAATCAGATTTTGATAAAAAATTCGTTCCACAATTTAACGATTATGCATTTTTTGAAGTTTTACCTGGTTATAGTTTCCATGATGTTGAAGAAGTTAAAGCGGATAAACAAAGAATCTCAATCCAAGGTTGGTTTCATATACCACAAAAAGGAGAACCAGGATTTAAAAAAGATGAATTGGAAAATTTTGAGAAAAAAAGTTCATTAGAAGTTTTAGAAAAAGGTATTAATAAATTCGATTTCCCCAGAGGGTTTGAAAATTTGAGTTCTATAAATTATGAAAAAAATTTTGATCAGTTGAATTTTGATTATTTGAAAAAATATCTAAATCCAAAAATTTTAGACTCAAAAGAATTGATGTCTTTAAAAGATAATTTTGTCAATGATTCAATGTTAATTATTGATAACTTTTTAAACGATGAGCTTTCTTCAACATTGAAACAGATCATAAAAAATCATGAATTAAATAATGAAGTACCAAAATTATCAAAGAATGTTGAGTTTCCCTGGAAAGTTGCCATGCCCAGTGTCAAACAAAGATTTCTCTATATTGATGGGAATCCCATGGAGAAAGAAATGTTGAATTTAACTTTTGCAAATGAAACAAAAGAAGAAAAATCAAAAAGAATCGAAGTTCGTGAGAAGAAAGATAGAGAGTTCAGACTTGAAGAAGAAAATGAATTGGTCAAAAATTTATGGGAAGTCAAAGAGTTTTTAAAATCAATTGAATTCAAACAATTTTTATTTCTCCTAACAAGTTTAAAAATTAATAATAATGAAAAGATCTTAATCAGAAGATTTCGTCAAGGTTCTGATTTTATTTTGGCCAATATCAACAAAGAAATTGATTTAATTCTTGAAGCAACCTTAAATTTAACACCATCAAAACGTTGGGAGAATGGGGAATTTGGTGGGTATGAGCTTTGTATGATTAATAATAACGATGATAATGATCCTGCAGTTTATAGAAACAATGATAATAGTGAAGATGATATTTTAATCAATGAAATTCCTAGTTGGAATAGATTAGTTATAATGTTGAAAGATTCAAATGTTTTGAAATTTATCAAATATGTTAGTTATTTAGCAGAAGGTAGTAGATGGGATATTAATTGTCAATGGGGCGTTGAAGAAGAAGAAGAAGAAGAAGAAGAAGAAGAAGAAGAAGAAGAAGAAGAAGATGATGATGATGATGAAGAGGAAGACAAGGATTGATTATATAGTTGTATTATTATTGAATTAAAGATGATTTTGTATATATATCATTAGTTCAAATAATTACTGTAGTCAAAATAGTATTTTCAAATTACAATAAATTTATACCATAGATCCTACTTTTTTTAGATACAAAACTAACTTTACAACAATTAATCATTACATAAAACTTCATTAATTATAATATACAATCATTTTGAAACCATTGCTTCTTTTCTAGTAGCATCTTGTAATAATGTAACATCAATCGCTTTTTTGGGTAACTGAACGTATCTAATGGTACTTCCTCTAATAAATAATGTTTTAATTGCCAGTAATTGAGGATATGATGATGATGATGATTTTACATTATCAAGTTTAATGTTAAGATATTGATCAACAGATCTTAATGTACCTGTTATTAATAAATCATTTTTCAACTCAACGGTGATTTCCTGATCCACTAAAGTTTTAAAAAAACTGAAAAAAATCATCTTGTTATTATTTACTGTTTATTGATTTATTGACAGTACAATTTTAACAATTTATTCATTTTTATTGAATTTACAAAATAATTGTGAAGGACATATGTCCGGGTAACTGTGCGCGTCTTATTGGGACTTCCCATCAAAAGTTTAAGACGCCAAATCAAAAAATTCAGAAAACAAAACAAACAAAGCAAACAAGACAAATTGATTAAGTGATAAATATGGATCCTATTGAATCTTTACAACTACCTTCACTGGAACTTTATACCAGTGTGAAAATCTCTCCTAATGGCAAATATCTAGCAATTTCTTCATCGATAGGAATCTTAAGATTATATCAAATTTTAAATGATTTTCAATTAAAATTTAAATTTAAATTTTTCAGTCATTTAAAAGGAATCAATGATATTTGTTGGAGTCCAGATTCTAATTATATTGCCACTGGCAGTGATGATAATTCAATAAAAATTTGGTCATTATTCACAAATTCTTGTATTAAGACATTAATTGGTCATTCATACAATATATCATGTTTGAAATTTACCAACAAAGGGAATTTATTGATCTCGGGATCAGCCGATGAAGCCATTAGAATTTGGGATGTTACTCAAGGAAACTGTTTGAAAACTTTGTCAACTCATAGTGATCCAATTTCTTCGATTGATATCATATTCGATGATAGTATATTGGTCAGTGGTAGTTATGATGGACTAATTAGATTATTTGATATTTTGTCAGGTCAATGTTTAAAGACTTTAATCTTCAATGAAACTGATTCTTCATTTCCAATTCTGTTTGTTAAATTTAGCCCAAATGGTAAATATTTATTATCAAGCCTGTTAGATGGGATTATTAGATTATGGAATTATCAGAATAATAAAATTGTGAAAACTTTCAAAGATGAAGTCCCAATAATGGAGAAATTTTCATGCTCAAATGAATTTTTTATAGATGAATTTGGTAAAAGTTTTATAATATCCGGTACAGAATATGGGGAAGTTAAAATTTGGGAATTAGATTCAAAAAAATTAGTGAAAATTTACAAAGAAAATTCAAAAAAACCAATTTTACAAATCAACGTTTTCAATAATTATTTGATTGGATTATCAATGGATGGTGAATTGAATATTTGGAAATTAGATGTTTGAAAAAAAAAAATAATTGGACGATTATGTAACGAGGGACAATTAAATCATTAATCAGAAAAAATTTCAATAGCACCAATTTTGATTCAATAGTTAAAAAAATGATAGCACTGAAATGATGTTTGATTGAGTCATATTAAGTATTAATTATAATATACCACGAAATTTACGATAAATACGTACGGACAGGTTTAAAATATAGTAAATTGTGAATATAACAATTTGAATAATAGGAAAACTTTTATGTTATAGGCTTACCTAAGCATCAAAACTGCAGCACTAACACAGTGCTTCTGGACCCTGGCCTAAAGGAGAAAGGGGGCTTTCCGGATTGGGCGTTTGAATCCCTGAAATGCCTTGATAACAAGTGGTAGTTGCACACGGTGGGTGGGAATAATAATAGTTGGTTGAGGTTGAGGAAATAATGTGGTGGGAGAGGAAAATAACTGTGTTTTAATTTAATTTCAGTAATTGGGTAAAGTGAATCTCAAAGTTTAATCATTGAAAGATTGACCGAAGAAATCTGTCATTTTTTTAAATCATCAATTGATGTGTACTTAATAGATTTTAATATTGTTGGTGTCAATGATCACGAATTTTTTTACGATAATTAATTGGTATGAAATTGTTTGACCGATCATTAATTATTTTAAATTGAGAAGTTAAATCATGATTAGAACCTGTTTCTTTATATATATCATCGGTGATCTTTTTTTTTTTTTTTGTGATGATTGATTGATAAGTCAATCTTAATATTTAGCTCAATAACCAAAACTTTGGAACGTTCCCAGCTTGAAATTTTTGGTAATAATAACAACCGTTGGGATGAATGATTAAGATGAAGTATCTAAACGTCATAAGTAGGAACCAAAAGATAAAATAAGCATTACCAAGTTTTAAGTTAAAAGAAATAAAAGGTAATAATAGTAGATAACAATTGTTTGCGTAAAATAGAAAGGCGAGGAGTGCAGCTGCGACACCTCTTAAAAAAAAAAATTGTGGGATTACATTATGATAATTAATATAAATAAAGACATAAAAATAAATATTGTCAGGCACATAATTTATTTACTAATTTCTGATTCAGTGGTTCAAAATAAAATTCGATACAATATGTTTAATACACAATTTTAATTATATTTACTTAAATTAACTTAAAAAGGCTGCTTATGTCAGCAATGACACTGCCTAAACAGGCAATTGAACGCCGATCCTTAAAAATGTTTCGAGGCACATGCGTGCGCATGCATTACCTTGCATAAGACACCGCCAGTTGCAGCAACTTTAAAAACTTTAAAATGCAAAAAAAATCAACCAAATAAAAAAGTGGACCTCGCCCGTCTTTTTTTGATTGTTTGAGCTTCAATTCTCTTATTAATTATCCCATAATGTTGAAGGAAGAAGACCACGACCACCATCCGCTGCTTCATAGTCTCGCCAATACCAACCCTTCAACAACCTCAGTTTCTGTTTCTTCCTCCGGAGTCACCACAACTCCCCCGGCCTCTGCTTCAGGAATGACCATCTCTTCTAATGCCAACAACAGTTCATCTAACTCAATAGCCCATCTTCCTCCTCCTTCAGGACCTCCTAGTAGTGCTCCTTCTAATCTACTGTACAATTACTTGCCTCCTCCTCCTCCAAATTCTCATTACCCTCCTCATCCATATAGTCATCATCCACATCAGATGTCTTATTATCCCCCTCCTCCTTACCAAATGCAACAACATCCTCAATCTCAACCACAACCTCCTGGTCCAGGTCAAGGTCCTAATCAACATCATCCTTGGTTCACCCTGACCCCACCAAATTCGGCCCCTGCTTCATCTTCTTCAGGTCTTATAATGAAAAATGATCCTATGGACCCCATGTATGAATCTCAGGATTATTTCTCAACAACCGCTGCAAATCAATTCTCTTTGATTGATAATAATCCAAACAATCCTTCAATGACTCCAAATAGGGCTTTTAGTTATCCCGATACTCGTTTACCAATCATTGGACCAAGTTCAATTAATCAAAAACCCATTACTATGGCCAACGTGACTCCTCCTCCACCAGCAGCTGTTATTAATTCTCCTCAAACTAAAGGGAAACGTCATAGACGTCGTCATACTGATGGAATCTTACCATCAATGACGGTAGAAACTGCTACAAGAAATCGGTGTCAAGTTTGTAATAAACAATTTAAACGTCCATCTTCATTACAAACTCATTTATACTCTCATACTGGAGAAAAACCTTTTCAATGTGGTTGGACCGGTTGTGATAAAAGTTTTTCGGTGAGATCTAATATGACTAGACACATGAAAATCCATGAAAGAGATCTGAAGAATAGTAATTACAATAATAATAGTAATAATGGTAGTAATAATCCTGCTCCTCCACTGGGACCGGCACCAGGAAGTTATTATCCAGAAAATTCTCATTTTAATTCTACCACCTCAAACACAATGCATCCTCAACCTTCATCTAGTTCATCTAGTAGTTCGTCTTCATCATCATCATCTTTACCTCCGTCTAGTAATACTCATCATCATCATCATCTCAATAATCTTCCTCCTCCACTTCCACCAATGAATAATATGATTCCTAATCCTGGATTATCAAATGGAAATTATCCTCCTCCAAATGGTTTTACTTTCGCTTGGGCTGGTTAACATAAACCTTTTCTACACATCTTGTTCATTCTAACTTATTATTAT
>JBAKFZ010000277.1:0-13840 GCA_037355385.1 Saccharomycopsis sp. FM-2023a
AATGGCCCCACCACCTTTCTCTGATATCTCTAAGAACGCCAACGGTTTAATTGGTAGAGATTTTTACCATTTATCAACTGCTGCTCTTGAAGTTAAAGCATGATCACTAAATAATTTTTCCTCAAATTGTGAAGGGAAACCATGATGAACATTCGAATTATTAGTTGATCCTCCACAAATTCCACAAATATTTTCTAAATGTTGAGAATTAGTCTTTAGTATTGAAAAATAGTGATTAATACCGAAAGGTTTACTATTATTAGAAACTAATGAAGCAATTATCCCATCAAGATCAATTTTTCTATTAAGACTTGGTGAATTTATTATAATTAAACAATTATGTAAAAAACCTTTCATTGACATCACAGTACTTAACAAATTACTAGACATTCTATTTATTTCTGAGTTATTGCTTTCTGAAAGCAAACTAAAATCATGATGACCCATAAGCTGAAGCTTTAAATTACATAATTGATCTTTGATTTTTTTATTTTTTAGAAGATTTGATAAAATTCTCAAAAATTTAATGATAAAAATCAACAAAAAGTTTTTAACTTTAGGATGATGAAGAACTTTTTTTCTTGATATAGTAGTAGTTAATTCTTTTTTGAAATAATCTGCAAAAGTTTTCAAAGTATTAGTAAGGCTCAATAGTTCTTTTAAAACTTCTAAAACTGAAGGATTTATTAGAGATGATGAATTTATGGAAAGTATCTTTGAAGTCGTCTGACCTAATAAACTTGGATGAATAACATTTCTATTAAATGTGGAATTATTAGTGGCGCCAAAAGACAAACTTGGAATTGAGGGACTGGAAATGTCTATTAGTTGATCCATATATTATTGACAATTTAAAATATGATAAAACTTTAACGGTTTTGTGATTTACCAATAGATTCAATCCGATCTTCCCTCAATATTTACCCTGATAGAGTTGCGCTCGTGGGCGTGCATAAAGTTATTAGCTTTTTTATAAGTTTGGGCTTTGATTGTAATGAGCTGTTTAGAGAAGGTCACTCTCATCTGTAGTATTTGAAGTCTTAGAGTCAAAAGTTTTGGTTTGAAGGTGGTCTAGTTGTTCTCATCAATTTTAGCTGTCCACATATCAATTAGCTTATAATTTCTTGATATGAGTAACTACTACCAAGATGAGTGTTTATACTCTCAAATAAATACTTACATAACGAATAAGATAAAAGGCTCCAGACTAAATCACTCCAAAATCAATAATTTTGCTCGCATAATTTCGTTGATAAATCAGAACATTAGTCCAATAAAATTATTGTGAACAATCTGTTGATAGGCTTACAACTGAGTTTATAGGAAAGGTTTTCAAGATTGAGTAATTCAAAGTTATTGGAGTGATATCAGAATATAAGCTGATATCATTGGCAGAATATTCAAGGTCAAGTTATGGAAAGCTATGATACTAGAAGATTATTGATAGCTTATTATTTTTCTTCAGAGATTGAATGAGTTCGAGAGGAAGAAAAAAGCTAAAAGATCATCTTTGGAAACAACTTATTAGGTATAAGAACTGCTAGTGATACCGGGCATTTAATACGGGGATACTAATTAGACATGGTAAATGAAATAGATTAGTACAGATCAATTTTAGGATAAAAAGTTGAGAGAATCGGTTTGTTAATCAACAATCTGACTCTATTGATCAAGCTCTCAACAACTAGACATAATTATTTCAGCGTAATCAGCGAATAAAACTCTCAGACTTGTTCAAGCTAGTACTATTTTCAGTTTATGTTTCTATATTATTAGAAAACCAAAGTGTTGTTGATACAATCAGTATTAAACATATCAAAGCAAAAGACGAAACAACTCAATTGAACAAATTTCTTTTATAAAAAACTTTTAATTTTTCATTTTTTAATTGTGAAAATTTTTCAAAGCTTATCTTTCCATTATTATATTCTTTAAATGTGATTGAATTTTTGATATTGAAATCATTAAATTCTATTTCTAATGTTTGTAATTCTGTCAAACGATCAGTGTTGAAACAATCAGTAATTTTTACCAAAAAATTCTGTACAACTTTGAAATAATTAATTTCTTTTAATTGATAAAAATAATTTGAAAAGTCTATTAATTCTTTTTGATTACCATTTAATGGAATAAGTTCTTTGTATTTTTTTTGTTTATCCACATAATTTTGCAAGTTTGTTTGATTGAAAAATAATGAAGCTTCCTTGATTAAATCTGTTAGATGGATAAAAATAGAAATCTGATTTTTATTGACAGTTTTTACCCCATCTGGTCTCATCTTCTTCCTTTGAGGTTGGTGATTAATCGAATTTCTGAATTCCTTTTTCAAATGATATATTTTTAGACAAAAGTATCCATTAAATACACCATCATGGAACATTTCTAGTAAATTATTCAATAAATTGGTTTCAACATTGTCAATCAATTTTCCCACCAATGAATCATAATCGATGGATTCCAATATATCACATTTTAAAGGTGGGGTGGCTAGAGTATCAAACAGAGTGAACAATTTATACTCAGATTGAAACATTTTGATCATTTATAAAAAGAGAAGAATCAAATCTCTTATTGTTGGGAAATCAGAACGTTTATATATGAATTCTTAATTTTCTCACAGATTTTGTATTGTATGACTTTTCGCGAGTGACTCATTGACTCTGCCGGTGTGTCAAGTTTCTTTTTGTGGGTGTCAAACGGTTCTTTTTTGTCTTAGATGAATTGATTTAGGCATTTTATTGATTTAACACTAATAAATAAAATTTTAGCTTGATGCATCCTCGTATTAGTATATCATTTGATTGTGTTTTTCTATAAAATTTCTTGTGAGATCTGTGGGATTTTTAAATGCTGTCAAGAATGAGTAACAAATCCTCAAAGAAAAAGTTCATATAAAATCAACTTTAACTTCAAGTATGAAACATTGTGAAGATGAGTCCTCGATGTATTACCATTTTGACACTTCTAAGATTGTTTTGAGGTTTTAAGTGTAAAAAAGGAATTTAGTTTTTTTGAGATTATCAAGCGATTTTGAAACAAAATTATTGAAAATAAAGCTATTTAGTGAATAGTAAAGGGCTAAAGCCTACTATTTTAACAAATAAAACTGTTATATACAACCTACTTCTGTTTGACTTTAATCATATATTGTACCAACAGTTGTCTCTTCCTTGATGATCAACACTTCCCCACAATTCCTTCAAAACAGTTTTCTCAAAGAACCCAAAAGATGAACGAAATTATTACCAAACAATTTTCAATGACAATCTCAGTTTAACGCCGTCAAACTTGCCAACATGGACCAAATTGAGCGTGAACGGATTGTGTTTACTTTGTTTTTCCGGGACGGGGTTTTGAATGTAACTCAAAAAAAAGTGGTTGATTTTGTCAGATTTAAAATCACAGCTCCACCATTTTCACAAACCCAGTTCCTAACCAAAGGCGAACCTATAATTGTGCAATATTTGTCAAGAGCGATTAGCGGAGAATCGGTGGTCTTCATGTTATAGTCAGCCTTGCTTATTAACAATACCAAAAAAGTACCTAAATTTATTGTCAAATTATTTTATTCTTTCCTATTTTAATCTGCCAAATTCTCATCAATTTCATATTTCCCAATGTCTGAACCAACTATCGCCTCAATAGTATGTTTGAATTTTTCTTACTGAGTTCAATATTTTGTTTATTAAAACTACAATTGAAGTCTTAACATTTTGATCTTATAATTATTTACTAACAACAATAACAGAGCTCAGATATTCTTCTTGAAATGTTGAACGCTATAACCCATGAAGTGGTGGCCGAAGAGGTGCTTAAAGAAGAATACCTACGATCTCAATACGGAAAGCCCGTACCAGTCAGTCAAATATCTAAGACTGGAGCCAATAATAAATCAAAGGATAAACAAATATCAGAACGCTTCATTTTTAATAGCGGCAATGGGAAAGATATCTTTGGTAATGATAAAGTTGGAGATAACAGTGTTTATTTTGTTTGTGCTAATTGTAATAGAAATATTGCTGGGAGTCGGTTTGCTAATCATATTAATAGATGTTTAGGTGGAAGAAACAATAAAAAAGATAAAAATAACAATTACGATTAACCACTTTTAACTCCCAGTCTTCTATAATTTACCTGAATAATGTTTTTTTTGTCCAATAAATGGGAGTAGTGGGTTCATATACTATTCGTTTCTCTTGGAACACTGTTTATCATTTAAATAATTGTTTTTTATGTTTATTTGGTGAAGAAAAGTTCCCATTTTTTTCTAAAATTTTTCTCTATTTTTGTCATTTAGTTTTTATTCGTTCGTTCACATTGAGTTTCCGTTAGCATCTACATTTTTTATATCTTTTTTTGATACAAATTATAAGTTTTCCCACATTGAAAATGTGTAGCAATTTGACAGCCGAATTGGCACATGACTTAATCAGATGAGGAAGAGATGAATTGTGTAAAAGCAAAAACTCCTTATTCCGAGGCTCTTTCTTCTCAGATTCAAAAAATACCCTTTGAGTTTCTAGAACAACTCACTAAACAGCTTATATGTCCGACTCTGACGAATTATTACGTTCGCTACTAAACGAATATGACAAGTTTAGGGAACTGGGGTCCGTTAAAACCACCATTAATGATACTCAGGATTTGATATCCCAACTCAAACAAATGGAACAACAATTGGTGAAAGAGATTGCCACTACTCCAGAAGATGGTCCCAGTAACACCGTGGCCATTGATAACATCATTGGCAAAGCATCGGAATCCCAATCCCATCATCATCATCACCATCATCATAAACATACAGTTAAAACTATGGTCCAAGGTTGGAAAGATAAAGTCACAAAAAACCAGAAACAAGCTAATAATAATATTTCTAAAATGTTAAAATTCATTGATAATAAGGTTTATGATTTTGATTTAATTGAAGAAATCAATAAATTTGATGAAAGAATTATTAATAATTTCAAATTGACAGAGAAAAATAAAAATAATATAAATGAAGTTATTTTGCAACATTTAACTAGAGAAATTAGTAGCTATGGTACAAATATTGGTGATAAAGAAAGATCTCAGTATGAAAATTTAATTGATATGTTAGAAAATACATTTGATTATAAGATTTCTAGAGATTTCAAAAAAAGATTGAATGAGTTAAGATTGATGATTGATTCAATTGTCACAAAAGAAGAACCAAATTTAACATTGGCTTTTAAATGGTGTGAAGAACATGATGAGGAATTGAAAGATATGAAGAGTGATCTTAAATTCAAACTTCATGAATTACAATTTTATTTGTTATTCTATGGAATTAATTCTCCTGATAAATTTCCAATTGGATCATCTGATGATAGAAATCAATTTGATAATTTATATTCAGATGACGAATTTATGTCAAATGTGGCAAATGATTCAAGAGACGATCAAAAATTTAGTGCTTATTTGTATGCTAAACAAAATTTTGGTAAATTATTTTATGAGGAACCAAGTACTGAAAAGTTTTCAAAAATTTCTAAGTTATTTGCTTCAACTGTTTTCCCTCCAATTGAAAAAATCAAAAAACATGATAATTCAGAATTCAAAGGTGAATTTTATTCAAAGATGTTTGTGAAAAACATTAAAAATTATAAAAAAATCATTTCTCAAATCATTCATAATTTTTGTTTTATTAATCACTTCGAAGAACATTCAAGTTTATATTATCCAATCATCAGTTCGTTTATTTCGTTACCTCATATCATTAAATTTAATGAAATTAATACAAAATTACAAAGATCATTATCAACTGCTTCAGTTAAAGAAAAACATAGAAGATCCGGGTTTATTTCTCCTTTTGTTGATGATGAAGAAGAATATGATGAAGAAGATGATGAAGAAGAAGAAGAAGAAGAAGAAGAAGAAGTTTTGGCGAGAGATCATGGCTTTGAATTGTATAGATCAAGAATTAAATCTAAAGATAAAAATGATGAAGCAATTATTGATGATCCAACAAAAGATGAACTACCTCTTGAACTTGAATTACCAGTTTTCTTACAAAATAATCATCCAATTTTCATTTGTCCAATATCTCGACAAGAAACTACTGAAAAAAATCCGGCAATTTTGTTACCTTGCAATCATATTATTTCAAAACAAAGTTTAACAATCTTATCAGAATCAAAATCTCGTCGTTATGGTCGTCAAAGGAGAAGTGCTAGAGTTAGTTCGGATTATATTTCAATTAATAGATATTTTGAAAGTCCTAATAATGAAGTATTTGACGAGACTCCCATTGTTGAAAATGAAATTTTTAATACTAATGATGTTAGTGATAATAATAGTGAAATTAATTATGATTTTGAACTTGAGAACAACACCAATATTGACCATAACAATGAATTATTAGATGAAGATACCGTGGAATATTTACCTGGAAATAATCGATCAGAAAATTTGAACAATGATCAAGCAATCTTATCTGAGCAAGATAGAGATCGTAATCTTCGAACTGAACATTTACATACTTTTGGATCAATTAGATCTTATTATGATGAAACAAGACTTGGAACAGCTAGTTTTAAATGTCCTTATTGTCCTCAAATATGTCACAAAAAGGATACTAAAAAAGTTTTTTTTGGAACATGTTGATTTGATTGTTTTTTGCTATATAATTTTTGTTACTGGTTAGGCTATGACTATTTATGGTTTTTATTGGGATGATATATACATTTAAAAAATTGAGTGAAAAGTTTATGATGAATTTGTAACATTAACATTTTCTTCATCACCTTGAGATTTGATTCCACTTAATGGTTGAATGGCTTCATATTCTTTTCGTAGTTTCAATTGAAGTTGATGTTCCTCTTCATTGACTTTTTGTTTTTTAGCATTGGCAGCAATTTTCTCCTTCATTCTTTTGGCATCTTTTCTGGGTCCTTCGTGGAGAGCCTATTAAATTGTTAGTATTATTAAACAAATTTTTATCACTTTTAATATGAGTTCCTACTTACCGCACGCTCAGCTTCCTGGACGTAATGGACCCAAATGACAGTGCCGACACAGGAAGCAATGGTGGCACCGAGGGTGATCTTGGACGCTCTAGACATGCTCTGGATTCGATTAAAATGACAGGGGTGGTGTTGATTATTCTTCTTCTTTGCTTATTATAAAGAGCTCTTTAATTAAATAGAGAAATGTCACGGGACAAAAGTGACCCCGTGACGTGACGGCCTGTTCCGTCTCTGTGCTCTGCTCCAACATCCTCTTTGTCTTCTTGAACTTAGCCGACTCAACGCTGGAATGAACCTACTTCTTGTGGCCAACTCTCTTGTTTATCCCACTAATATCCCATATGATGCAGGTAAGTCTTCTATTCCAGCCCTTCTGACTTTCTCCAAACATCGTTGAGGTTTCAAGACTTTGGTTTTTGTGTTTATGCCTTTTTACTGCTCGAAAGTTCGTCTGGCGGACTCCAAGGGTATCATTAATTCATCCGATTGTATAAATGATCCTTGATTCTGTGCTCCTAAGCTTCTAGAACATGGTGTGTTATACTTTCAACTGATTTGTACCAGTGTGTCGTGAATTTCTATTATTTTAATAGGGTCCAATCTAAGTTTATATTTGAAGAAGATCGACATTCAAATTTGGTGTTTTTTAGTGGGTTGTGTCAGAAAATCATTAATTTTTAAGAGTTCTTAACAAGTACTAACATTTATTAGGGAAATAGTAATATGGTGTTCCCCATTGGTATTCCGGGTCATGAACATCAATCGTCAATAAATGTTAACGAAATTGATGAAAGTGGGAACCCTCAAAATTCATTCAATCAGGTTAAGAGTTTACAAAATCCTCCAGATACTCCAACGTCATCATTTTATCAACAAAACAATGATTTAAGTCAATATGCGGGAAGTAGTGTTGGTAGTCAACAGAATTTCACATTTAATCAGGAAAATGGAGGTAGTCCCGGAGCAGATTCCGTCATAAATAGTTTTCAAGGTAGAAATGGTGGATTTGGTTCAAGTTTTACAAATAATGTGATAAGTTCAGAAAGTAATAATTACAATACTAATAATGAAGTGAATAATAATAGTACTCCAAGTTTATTTAATAATGAACGCCCAAATTATAATCATTCAGGAGGTAGAACTTCTTTATTAACTTCAAAACTAGCAAAAATACAAAAGAAAACTAGTCTAAATCAGGTAGACAATAAATATAACGAGGATGGTAATAAATCTGGATTTCCTTATCATCATAGAGGATTAAACAACAGAGCAATGAGTAACTCAAATTTGAAAGGGGTTAATCATAATAACAATAAAGTTTCTCCTAGTGATAATTCGGCGTCTTCATTATCTTCCTCTTTTAAATTTAATCCAATCAAAGCAGAATATATGGATACTGGGAATAATAATAACCATATGAGATTGATTAATAATAGTACCAATAATCTTACATCTTCATCATACTCATCGGCTCCTGTGCTGTTTGGTAAAACTAATCATTTTATTCCAATTTCTTCTGAACCAAAAAGTTTTGGTAATATTAATAATCTGTTTCATCAATCAAGTTCAGTCTCAAATAATGGCAGTTTTAATTTTCATTTCCCGCAAGTTGCTCCTGCTACAGCTACTACTAATATTTCAATGGAGACTGCTAGTTCCAATACTTCTAATAGTAATGTTTTTAATACTACTACCAATAACAATAATAATCAAACAATGAGTTCTTTTTCTTCCTCCACAACAACAATAGAAACTCCAATTCAACCAGATTCAAGATTTCAAGCAGAACCAATAATTGAACCATTTAATGCTGCAAAAGATATTTATGATCCAAGTAAGGTACATGAAACCCACCAAGGAATCACCATTGATAGCAAAGGTGATGAACATTTGAATATTGTTGAATATCCTCCTCAAGAATTATTATACATGTTAGCGTCATTGTTACAAAAAATCATTGATGCTAATGATACTCTACATCCAGATCATTATAGTCAAGCTTCACAACTCCATAATACTAATAAATTTGCTAGAAATGTATTAGCATTCCATGGGAAAAATGTACCGGCTATTCCAATTTATAATTACTTTTTGAGAATTTTAAAATATTGTCCAATGACTAATGAAGTCTTTTTAAGTTTATTGGTTTATTTTGATAGAATTGCCAAACTTGCAAATGATACTTCAAATAATCACAATAATACTCCATTATCAGATGATCAAGTTTCTAATAATTCTAGTTCTCCTGGACTGTTAGAAGGATTTAAACCAAATTCTAATAATAGTCAATTATTTGTTATGGATAGTTTTAATATTCATAGGTTAATTATTGCAGGAATAACCGTATCTTCAAAGTTTTTTAGTGATGTCTTTTATAAAAATGCAAGATATGCAAGAGTTGGTGGATTACCGTTAGATGAATTAAATCATATTGAAGTTCAATTTTTGTTATTAACGGAATTCAAGTTATTAATTCAACCAGATGAATTACAAAGATATGCTGATTTATTATTGAAATTTTGGAGAAGAGAAAAAGCTAAAGCAGAATTAAACAGCAATAATAATAAATCTGAACAAGTTGATACTGATATGACTACTCCATAATAGATTGTGAATTAAAACTCTTTTACTTTTCTTTTTTTTGTTCTTTTAGTTTATGAATAATCTAGTTATAATTTTTTTTTATTTTTCAATACTGATTGTTCAATTTAATGGGGAATTTTAATATCTGGTTTTCTTTTTTAAACTCAAATTATCGATAGAAGTTCTTATATTATAATTTTTTTTATTTTGAATTCCTATTTACAGTTTTTTTTCTCAAATTTATTAATAACGTTGTTATCAATCTGTTTTCTCTTTTCACTTTGTTTGTCCATTTATTATGAACATTCATGAACTGTTTTTCTCTCCCTCAATTTTTTCAAAAAAATAATTTCGGTGTTTTATTTTATAATGATTAATCATTAATATTACAATTAATGCTCAATTTTGTAATGAGTAAGTACTACAAATTTTTAAGATACAAATACCAAAATGATTGGTTAAACATTTATTTAAATATTAAACAATTTTTTAAAACAAAGATTTTGGAAGAATTTTTAATTTTATAATATTGTGAGAGAAAAGAAAAGAAATTAACGTAATCTTCTAGCTTCTCTTTCAGATTCCATAAGACATAAAATATCGTTTTCTCTAACTGGACCTTTGACATTTCTGACAATGGTTCTTGATGAATCATCAATAAATTCAACACGAACTTGGGTGACACCACCTCTGGAACCGGTTCTACCTAAGACTTTAATAACTTTAGCAAGAGTGACTGGAGCAGCTTTAGAATCCTATTAAATTGTTAGTAAATAATTATTGATAATAATTAAAATCAGCCATTTAAAAAGTAAGTAATTTAAAGTTGACCATTTTTGTAATTTTGACGTCCTGGTTCTTTTTAACTGAAGTATTGTGAAAATATCCAGATAATACATTACAATCCATCTAAATTATGACAACATTTAAAAAATATTGACTGAATTTCAATATTTTACTGACATTGCTGGAAGTCATTTCTGAAAAACCTGTTAACTTTCCGCCAAAAAATTCCGTTAAAATCATTCACTTTTGAGATTTGTTCACTTTGATTTGATCCATATTTTTGTTGCTCCACCAATCTCTAGACGTCCTTTTCAAAGTCAATCATTCATCGATTCTCCAACAAATCAACTAATAAACGGTCAACTTGAAATATAATCACTAGATTTTCTTCATAGACTTTATTCTTAACATTTATAATCATTTCATGCACATACCATTTTGTCTAATTATACTATGATTTTTGTATTGTAGTAATTTCAAAAAATGAAAGAAATTTATAAATTTTTTTTCTCCCAATAATTTTCTCACAACCAATGATTTTGTGTAAGAAGATTTAGTTTGTGTGGGAAAAAAATAAAAAAACAGTATTACCCTGAAAAGTTTTTTGCGTCGTTTGCGGGTAATTACATCTGTGTTGGTGTTTGGATGTTATTGTGAAAAAAAAATAAAAATCACGGTACAGATCAGGTGATGCAGCGTAGCTCAAGCGCCAAGATGAGAACAGAAAACTTGGCTTTTTAGGTCGTCATGAATCTGAAAAAAATTAATCAGCAATTGGATTAATGGTTCCAAAAACAATTAAGTCTGGTATTAAAGATTCAAAATTGAGATATTGCACACAAATGATGATACTGATTTTTGAGTAGCAGATATAGCGTGCAAAAGTTTTGAGACTTCCCCTTGTAGATTAACAGGTTTCCTGACCTTCAAGATAAGCTAAAGTTACGATTGATTTGAGTTGACAATTTGTTGAACTGATATCTGAGTGAAAACAGTAGTAGTTTGGGAGTCCATAGATCATTGGTTCATGAATTGGCGCCAATTTTTTTTATGAACTTAAACTCGAATATTTTGCCCACAAAAACCAAAAACGGTTACTTTAAAATTGCCTCAGAGTAATGATCAAATCACAAGCTGGATAATTCAAAGCCATTCATTTCTTGTTGTCATTTTTGCGTTAATTACTTTTAGTAAATATTGAAATTCGCAATTAATTTACTATATTGGTTGATATGAGATAGGAACCCAATTTTGCAATTGTCTTTGACAAAGAAGGCATTATTTTCCTTGGAGCTAACTAACACTTTCTGGCACAACTTCATGTATATATATTTGGGTTAACAATCAACAATTGTTAATATTATACATGTAATCAATAACCTTATTATCTGATTTATTGTCGATTGCTTTCAAGTTGAAGCGCCAGGCTTTATCCTAAGCGAAACACAATCAGTGTCAACTCCAGTTTCAAGAAACTTATGATACAAAACTTAATTCCTCTTTCAAATTGGATCGTGAATAATTTCGAGTGGAGCTAAGAATTCTTCGGAATATTTATTTGAGTATCCCCTATTTTGAGCTGTGATATCGTTAGTCACATATATCACTACTAAATATTTCCGAACCTCACAGTGCTGAAAGTACCCGTGGATATTTTATCTAAATTCGAATATAATCAAAGGTAAAAAATTTAAGTTTCCACTGCATCTTTAAACAATAATAACATATGTGTTGTTGTGTTCACTAATTCTCTTTATTTCATTGGTTTCAACAAAAACAAATGGGTCAAGCTTCAACGCCCAGTCTTGACTCCTATTTTTTTGGTGAATGTGGTTGTTTCTCCAGTTCAAACTGACTATTGGGTAGAAAAGTAAGTTAAGCACATTATGTGCACGTAACTCACTTATCAGCAATTTCCGTACGCAGGGAAATTCATGCTGCCCGAAACTGCCAAGGGTCGAAAATAATAAAATATAGATTAAAATGCTTTTTCCAGTTATTTTCTTGAAAATTCAGAAGTAATTCTGTGGACAATCTGATATTGACCATGATACAATAACTGTGGTTTTAACACTAATTTACATCAATCATGTAATTTACAAATAAAACCTGATTCACGATATACTAGGAGATTTTCTGCCTTCTAACTAATGGACAAAAGTTGATGAGGCCCAAAGTTGTATTGAGTTTGAGGTGAACTAGAGATCAATGAACCAAACTGACATCACATATAGATATATATAGCAAAAAAAAGTCTATTGTTCTGGCAATTGTCAATGCACAACCCCAGATGTAGTAAATTTCAAATTTTAATTTTAATCTATAGATAACAAAACTACCCAAAAATGTTTCCCCGAGGTGGATCATAAACGATTTTTCTGTAATATCTCTGGCTACTAGTTACAATCATCAAATCACAAAGCACAATGTTACTGATTCTTTCCGAGACAAACCAACCACCATTTACTTACAACAGATTTTCAATTGCTTAAAAGCCACCACTCTTCCCACAGTTTTCAATGGTCAGCTCAGTTTTTAAGAAGAAGCTTGGTATGGCCTAACAAGTTTTTCCCTAATCTTTTTGACATGGACATCCGATTGAACATAAATCTATATAATTAACATAAATGAAATGACACAATCTTTATCGGCTTCGTGCATAATCGCTTTTATTACTCCTAATTTTATCAAAACAATACTCCATAATTTAAGCCAAGCTGAGCTATCATGAGTCCTATAAATATTTCTCCCTTCCTCTTTATATGAAATTTTATTTTACACAAATTAACTTTTTCTCTTCAAAAATAGTTGGCAAAATGTCCACAGAGAAAGTTGACGAAAAAACAGGAGTCTATGTTACCTCCGAAGATACTGATCATACTATTTCTCAAGAAAAAGTTCATCATAAATTTGATGAGTCTCATAAACATCAATTATACGAGAAGTTGGGTCATGCTCATATTATTGATGATGAAACTATTCCAGATATTGAATATTTATTTGAGAAATGTGAATCCATGCCAATTGATGAAGCTTTAGCAATTGTCAAGCAAACCGTGGAGGACTTTAATGATGACCCAAATTTCCCATCTGAAGATTATCGGGAATTAAAAGTTTTGGCAGAAGGTCCAGAAGCTTCTCCAGAGTTATCTGAAAGTGAATGGATTTTTCAGGTTGTTATGTATGCTGTCTTAACTGAATATCATTCACCATACCCTGAAGTCCGTGCTATTACTTCCCCAACTGATGACCCTGACATGCCTATTGAAACTATTCGTGCTTATATTCTTGGTTTTATTTGGACAATTATAGGTACTGGGGTTAATGAATTTTTCTCTCATAGACAACCTGGTATTAGTTTATCTTCTTCAGTTTGTCAAATGTTATTATATCCTTGTGGTATTTTCTGTCAATACGTTTTACCAGATTGGGGATTCACCTTGTTTGGTACTAGACATTCCTTGAATCCAGGTCCTTGGAGTTAT
>JBAKFZ010000278.1:0-13807 GCA_037355385.1 Saccharomycopsis sp. FM-2023a
GATTTATCAAATTTATTGCTTAACAGTTATTATTATTATAATATTTATATCAATCAAAGAATTTTACAAGACTTGAGAATCAAAATTGAGTTAATTTATCCAATACAAAGTAAAAAATTAACAAATCAACAACAAAAAAATTATTTGATATTGAAAAGAAAGTGCATTCTAACAACAGTGAAGAATAGTTTCAAGTTGTTAGACAATTTCTATAATTTAAAAGAGATTTTTTTGAAAAATTCTCCAATATTTCAAAATCAACAGATAATTTATTCATCATTACTTTTATTGAATTATTATAAAACTTTAACGAATGAAAACAATAGAAAGTTGATTATTGAGTCGATTACTAAAAATTATTATAAATTGTATTCTTTAAATTTGCAAAAGCAAAATGATTCGATCAAAACGTTAGAAAATTTTTTGAAAATCATAATTGATAAAATGGTAAATAATAATAATCCTAAAAAATCAAATTATAGATTAAATGAAAAAGAAATTGAAGTTGATGATGATAAAGAATATAGAATTGATGAAGAAATTTTGAAAGAGTTTAATGAGAGCAATAACTATTTTATAAATGAAATATTTGATGATACTAACAGTGACATCAGTAGTAATACAAGTGACAATCTTCAGTTCAAAAGAAGTTACAGTGAGTCAGTCAACGTACCAAATGAAAACTTGACGAGAAGAATTCGTCATCAAAGTTTTTCTATTGAAAGACCAAGTTTCAATAATAATATTTTCAATAATAACTTTAATATCAATAATGAATTTGATAGTTTATTCAATTTCTTACCCCAAAGTAATAATCAAATGATGAATAATAATAACAGTAATAATAATCAAGGTTTCACTAGTTTGAGTAATAGTAATGGTAATCCATTTAGTTTAAACTTTGATAACACTTTTCTCAATGATGAACTAAATTCAATTAACTTACCATCAGTTGAAGGTTATGATAAATATGAAGATTTTTTCAAAGACTTAATGGCAACTAATATTACTGGTAATACTAATAATGACAATAGCGATATCCTTCCCAAGAAAGAGAATTGAAAAGTTTTATGTTTTATAGTTTTTCGCTTTCTTTCTTTTCCCTTTGTGTTTATATGGTTATAGTAATACATTTACAAGTTTGGTTTATAATACAAATGAAACGTAAATCATTGATGCTTATATACAAGAAATTAACAAGTCTTTTTTTTCAAATTTTAGCATTTGAACCACCACAACAACCACCATTATTATCCATTAAAACTTTTTTAACTTTTTTGATACTGTCATTATTACCTAATTCTGTATGTTTATGAATTTGTAACTGATATTTTTCTTGAGCTGGATCAATTTTTTTAGCTTGAACAATGTTTCTAAGTAAAAAGGTTGATACTGAATCCATTTCTTTCAATTTTTTAGGGATTTCTATTTCATTTATTGGTTTTCTAAATTCGGTTCTGATTTTTTCCCTACTAGCGGCTAACACTGGTAAATCACCTTTGAATGCAAATCGTGTAGCACGGAAAGCTTTCAAATACGAAGAGAGCACTTGTTTGCTGGCCATTTCAATGTTTTTTGTTGATTTGTTTGATTTGTCAGGCAATTTTAAGTTTTAAATTGAAAACTATTTGATCAAAAAACTCTAGAAAAGGTCTCGTGATTTGTATCGTGAGTAGCATTGAGTGTCCCCGTGATCTACAATATATTCTTGCTCTCAAAAATTTTGAATCTGAATCTCTTCTCATCTCTAGCACAAGCAAACAACAAAAAAGTTGCCATCCATCCATCTACTTTACTACATCATGGGTCCCAACAACCCTCACAGCTTCTACTCTAGCCCTCCTTATAGTATGGATCCTTCGTTCTCCCATCTGTCGGCCCCGCCCTCCGGCCAGAGCCAACAACAACCACCGCTTTCGGCAATCGACAAATGTAAGTCCTGTTGTTAAGTCTAACTCTTGTTCATATATATCTACATAGTTCTCTACAATAGACGGTATAGTCCAGAATTATCTGTCCTAGGAACCTGGAACCATACTATTTTCTTCAGTCTCGCCATTAGCAGACGGAAGTATGATGATGTGTGTTTTGATGATGAACAAAAGAGCCAGGGCATATCAGTCTGTTTTTACTAACATATCCGTTTTTAGCCTCTATGAGTCCCAATCAGATGGTATTCAATTATAACTCCCCACAGAGCAACCAATTCTTGCCCAATGAGATGTTTAACCCCCAACAGGGTCCTGTTACAGCCTCCCAGCTGCTGCCTCAATTGAATAATCAGTTTCCCATGAACCATTACATGAACGCCTTCCCCAATAATAACAGTAACAATACCAATGGTAATGACAACAATCAAAATCTTCCTGGAGCCTCTCAAATGATGAACAATTTGCAATCGCCTTCTCCGATGATGCAACAGTTTGCCATGAATCAAGCTCCTCCAAATCCTTTGCAAAACTTTGTGCCTCCAAACCAGCCTTCCCAAGTAGGTGACCAGGCGCCAATTCAAGGATCATACCAACAAATATTTAACAATTTACGATTCAATAATCAATTCAATGATCAGCCAATAAATCAACAATTCAATTCTGATGATAGTCAACAGCGTGTGTTACAACAATTACCCCAATTTCTACAGTTGAAAAATCAAATCCAGCAACAACAATTTATGCAAAACCCATCAGGAATGTTTCTGAATCCTTCTATGGGAGAGGGTGGTTATGCGGATGATCAATTTGCCAATCTACTAAATCAGCTTTTCCCAAATAGAAATTCTTCTGATATGCAAAATCTGTCGATAGATACTTTCGTTAATAGCAACAATAATATTGATAATAACAGTAATGATAATAACAACAATATTAGTACTACCACCAGTGATGCTGCTGTCAATGTCGGCAATAATTATACTGATAACATTATTAGCAACTTCAATACTGGTAATCTTAACAGTAATAGTGCGAATACCGAAATAAGATCTAAAAATTTAATTATCGCACCAAAGCCAACTGAGAGTTATAAGGCAAAACTGCTTTTAAATAATCCTGAACAAATCAAAAAAGATATTCAACGATATAATGAAATGATTAATCAACCAAAAAGTCAAGAAGATATTCTAAAATCGAAACAGAACAGTAAATCCCCAAGTCCAAATTTGAAGAGTAAAAGATCAATTCCTACAGGCGCTTTTGCTCCAAAAAATTTCAAAAAATCATTCAGTCCAGAATCTGCTCCTACAAGTAGTGGCAGTAGTGATGAAGATCTAACAAATGACTCAACTTTTCAAATTAGATTAAAAACTTTCCCTGAAGCTTTATATAAACTGAGAACTGGGGAGAATGATTTAAAAATGTTTTTACTTAATAATATAAGATTATTTAAAACTTTAAAAGATCAGGAGACTTTAATGAATCGTTTAAGTTTAATTTTAATTAGTTTTGAAAGAGATCATTGGGGTAAAACTCCCGATTGGAGATTTGTTTGCTTGAAGCAAATCGATGGTTTAAGAAAGCAACTTTTAATTTCTAGTAAACATTTAATTGACTTCAAAGTTTCTTATAATAAAAAAAATAAATTATTTAACAGAATTTCAAATTGGTTAAGATTTGATATTACAAACAAAAGTGTTGACAAATTGTTAGTTACTCTAGAATTTTTAAAAGATCTAGAATTTTCGAAAGATTTGATAGAAAAATACAAATTAACTAGTCCCCTTGAAAGATTGATTAATAACAAAGATTTTGATAATGTCGAAATCCAGCATTTAGCTAAGCAAATTTTGAATTCTGGCGTTAACTCTCACAATAATAAGAAAGTAGTTCATAATGATCCAAAAAGAGAAACTAATAAACCGAAAAGTATTGTTAATAAACCAAAGGTAACTATTGATAAAACTAAATCCAAAGTTACCAAACCAATAAAATCTTCATTATTTCATAAAAACGCTAATACTTCAGCTGCTAAAAATGAAACTGTTAAAAGAACTGGTCTATTAGAAAGTTTACTACCAACTAAAAAACCGCCAACTGTGCCACCACAACATGCACATTCTGCATCAAGCTTTGGTCAATCGTCAAGCTTTGCTAGATTTTTACCAAGTAAAGATCTAGAATTAAAAGAAACTATTAAAAAGATCAATTCAAAAATTGATGAACCGTTATCACCAAAGGAAGATCTGATTGTTGAAGTTGATGAAGCACCAGTTATTTATCAAGATGGCGTTAAAAGTATACTAAGAAGAAAAAATGATGAAGCTAAAACCAAAAGAAAAAGAAGAAATGTTTCATTAAAATGGAAAACTGAAAATAATGGATTATATAATTATAGATTCTTTGATTTTGATCCTGAAGAAAGAAGATTAAATGCTATGCAGCTACCCAATAATAATCAAGATATTGATAAAATTAATAAGAGATTAAACAAAAGAAATCATTTACCTTCAATGAATGAAACTTCAGATATTTTGATGGAAATTGGTAGTAATAGTAGTGAAATTTCTACACCTCCTGATTCGCAAGCTCCTTCGAATGTTTCTTCTCCAACTTCTAGTGTTGTTGAGCCAGAAGAAGATGAATATATTACCTGGTATGAACCAATTATAATTGATTTTAAAAATATTCCGTGGTATGAATTTGTTGAAGAAAATTGCGAAAATAGAGGTAATGGTTATGCAAAAACTGAATCTCAAGAATTAGAAATTCAATTAGAAAGAGAAAAAACTGTGGGAGAAGTGATTGATGATAATTTGGAACCTTTAGAACCAATTGATGGAGGAATTAATGGTCTAAAAGCTGATAGCTCAAATGGTTTAGTTTTACATGCGAAAAATATGGTTGCCTTTGGTACAAGTGGAGTTTAAATATTTTTAATCAAATTTGTATATTATTATTAAATTAGATTATGTTTTGTTTTGTCTTGTTTTTTGGTAATACAATTTGTGTAAGAATAGATTTATTTACAATAAAAATCTTAAGCTGTTAAAATGGAAAATATATTAAATTTACACTAAGGGTTATTTCAAAATGATGATATAAAGTCAAATTTAAAAATGCTATGATTATAAAGTTATTGACTTTTAGATTAGGCGTAAAAATTTATGCTGATAAATATGATGGATTTGTTGTGATTTTTTTAAAATTTAAATTCAACAATAACTTTAAACTCTTTTGAATTAAATCAAACGGATTTCAATCAATCGAACAATAGTAAATGATTTGATACTAATAATGTCCGGGAATTGGTTCTTCCAATGATGGAGGTAAATTTCTTTCGAATTTGGTACCACCTGGTCTTGAAGCAGGAATGATTGGATCAGGATGTCTATATTTATATAACAATTCTTCGGTTTCTTTTAATAATAACTGTAATTTTTTTGGATCATCAATTTTTTTATTAATTTCAAACAGTTGACGAATTTCCACCGCTTTTTGACGGTAAATATCACGTCTATTAATCCATGAATACGCAAGTTTTAAAGATTGACGATAATATTTGGTAACAAGTTTTCTATTGAGTTCGGTGAACGGAAGGATCCCTGACATTTTGTTATATTAATCAATGAATAGTTTGATGTATCTCATTAAAGATTATTAGAATCTTTATTCTATTTTTGTGGATTTTATTCAGCGTTCTTTTTATTGGTTGTTACCAAGATGAGAGGGAGGGTAAGCGAAAGAAGAGATAACATCCGTGCATAATATGTCACATCCAAGCATCAGTTTTCCCAACATAAAAATTGAGAATGTTATGGTAAATATTTGTAGTTTGTTTAGAATATTTGTCTACCCTGGTTGAAGGTTTTTATACATACTCATAATACAAGTAGACCGTTTAACAGTATCATAAAATTGGATTATCGTTCAACATGGTGATTTATCTGAGCATGATTCAAAGTGTAATTCTATTCTATTCAATAGTCATCGAAGCAGCTTTCCTGTAGCATGTAATGCAATGTAAATATTTTGGGTTATAGCTTCTTAGAAAACACGCGTACACTAAAACTGCACAAAAATAAAACTTTTAGCAAGCTCTACAGAACTTTTGATGCTTAATTAAAATTCTTTCTTTGAATGACATCATCTCATTTGTATCAAAACAAACAGCTTATATTTGTTTACAATAATCGCCAACATTGACTAAAATTGATACTGATATACCATAAATTATTTGTAGTCATTTATTAAATAAACCCTACATAGTTGTAATAAATCCAAAAAGTTTCAAAGCAAACAAAACAACATTAAAACTGCATTTTTGGGCTTTAATAGTGAGTAAGGTTAATCCCTCGATAGAGAAAGGTGTTTTGGAGAGCAATAAGTACCAACCGTTTTTCCATAAAGAATCTTATTGTTTAGTTGAAGTAGTTACAGCAGCTTTAGCTCCAATTATTTTTCAGTGACATGATAAAATTGTAAATGGAAAGTATCTGCAATGAGAAGAACTTGTTGTGTCAAAGGAGATCCATCCCCACAGTCAAAAAGGAACTTTTCAGAAACACCAGCTCTGTGGACATAATAACTGTATCTAAAGGCTTTTAGAGCTCTCCTTTAAATTTTGCTTGATACTTTAGAATGACGTAGCGTATCAATGATCAACGGACTGTTGTAGAACTAACTTGATATTGGTTATATGAATGGTTAAACTAACTATAAGGAAAATAAGTATTTTTCAAATTAGGACAATTAGAGTTAAAAGTAGAATGAAAGGAAAGCAAAGTAATAAAAATAACTGCAGGGTGATGTCAGCAAATTCAAAACTTTGGTCACATGTATTTGCACGTGCCACAACTTGACAGCAACTGAAGATTATAAGTCAATTATACACAGTATTATGATTGGTTTCTCCGGTGATATCTTTCCTAATTTACTTTTCCCATAACTCTAAGAGTAAGCAGCGCACAACTTTAGAAGATTAAATAAAGTTTTGCGGTAAATTTCAAATAGTACATGTTTCGTATCAACTTTTTGTTTGCTTCAACAACCTTTAAGAAACCTTTCAAATAATCTACATGAAATAAACCATAATGAAGAAAACTAAATTAAGCCTATAGTTAACGTTTAAAGAATTCGAATTGGTTATAGGATATAATACCGTACTAAATTCAAATTTGAAACACCCTACTCTTCTTTCCAAACTTTTAACAAGTATTAGAGAATTTTTAACGATCGACTGAACAACTTTCTTTAAACGTCATAATCTCAACTGTAGCATAATGAACAGCTTGAAAAATTTTATTATACATCATATGTCATTTGTAATCATTTCATCAAAAGAACCCCATATATTTATAAGAAACCCAAAAAGTTTTATATCAAATGAAACAACATCAAAACTACACTTTTGGGTTTACAATGGAGATTAACATAAAATATTGAATAACTTATTGGCTCAAAATCATTAATTAAGTATTAAACAATAGCGCTTAAAAAAGTAATATAATAAAAAAACACTTACTTAAATAACAATCATTTCAACTTGTTGAATATTAATATTATTTTATGGGAAATAATTTCTCACCAATACATTTACTTATGAAATTACAAATATACCAAGAAATGAGTTCATGAACAATTTAAAAGGAGCGATAAACCCTTAGTTACAACTTGTAAAGGTAAATAAACTAATTTGATCTAAAAAATAAATGTTTTGGTAGTTGTGTTTGTGTTTGGATAAATATACTGTACAACTATACTAGAGTTATTGTAAATTATTTTACTTAATTTTAAGTTAGCAAGCCGTTCATTTAACTTATAAATACTTGAATCATTTGATGTTGTATTTTGGCACCGTTTAGAAAAACAATCAAAATGACAATGATAAAAGATATGATAAACTTTTATTGGGAGAGCCACATACAAGTTTTGTTTTTCTATTTTCTTAGATTTTATCAAAAACATGGCAGTTGAACTCATTCACTTAATTCCATTCTTTGATATTTGACATGTTAACACAGGTGAGTATGTTTGATTAATACACAAAAAATACACATATGAAGTAGTCTTACTTAGTTAGTATAAAAACACACATTAATCTTTTAGTAAATGCTACAGTTCGATATTAAAGAATTTATTATGGGATGATATTCTCTCCAAAACAACAAACAAAAATTGATCAAAATACAAAAATGTTGGATACTCTTGGAAATCTAAAAAAAATCGAAGCATGGATTACAAAATTCCTATTGATTTGATTCTCAAGAAAAAATGGTGCTATGTTTAGCATTTTAGTTAGTTGTTTGTTGATAACTTAATAAGAGATGATTTTTGTAAGAGTTCCGATATTGGCTATTGCATCCGCAAAATTACTGGGATTTCGAGTATCAGGGAATCTTCCCAAAGAAATAACCATTAACCGATAAAATCATACTACAGGGTAGTCTATACTCTTTATGGCCAAGCAGAAGTTCTCAATAACAATAAACCACAGTTTGAACCCCCACAAACCAAAATGTTTCTCCTCTTTTCAAGCAAAAATTCAATTTTTTCCTGTCAAACCTAAGAGTGTGGCTATTGTTTACAATTAGGCTATTCTTCGGAAAAAGTCACTTTATTCCATTTCAGGAACACAATAGATCACATAAAACCATTTTCTGGGGAACACATCCACTTTTGCAACGTCGTTTACTCCAAATGATCAACTTAGCTTTTACCCCATATTTTTGATGTTCCTAAAAACTTTGACATCTCCTCTTTCTATTACTATAAAGCCCAGTCTTTCCCTCTTTCCCTCTTTCCCATACAACATTACTATTCAAAATCAAAAAATACTCAACTCTTTCAATCAAAACCATGATGTTGGTTTTTAAGTTGTTATTTAGCTTCCTTTTTTACTCCCTTGCATTTGCTGCTAGAATTACTAGAAGAGCTACCACTTTAGCTGATGACGTTGTTGTTTACAATGCTCCTTCCGATTACAACACTCCTGGCGTGTTATATGCTAGATCAGTGGAATTAGCTGATGGTACTTTGCTTGCTACTTGGGAAAATTATCTGCCTGAACCACCTTTAGTTTATTTCCCAATTTATAAACTGACAGATCAAGGTGTAACTTGGGAATACTTATCTGAGATCACAGACCAAGCTAATGATTGGGGGCTCAGATATCAGCCGTTCCTTTATTTGTTACCCGAAGCTTGGGCAGGTTACTCCGAAGGCACATTAATTGCTGCTGGTAATTCCATTCCAGAAGATTTGAGTCAAACAAAAATTGATGTTTACGTTAGTGAAGACAATGGAGTAACGTGGAGTTATGTGAGCTCGGTTGATAGAGGTGGGGAAGCAACCCCAAATAATGGGTTGACTCCAGTTTGGGAGCCATTTATTTTACTATTTAACCGTGAGTTGATTGTTTACTATTCAAGTCAAAAGTTTAATACTACACATGGTCAAGTGTTAGGACATAAAACTACCACCGACTTATCTAGCTGGAGTGATATTGTAATTGATACCGAATTTTATCCTTATACTGATCGTCCTGGAATGACCACTATTGCTCAGTTAAATAATGGTAAGTATATTATGGCTTTTGAATGGGGAACTTATGCAGATACTTCCAGTTACAGTTTCCCAGTAACGTATAGAATTAGTAATGATCCAAGAGAATTCAATAGTACTGATCCAATTGTTTTGGTTGATGATGATGGAGCGACTCCTACTGGGTCTCCTTATGTGGTTTACACTTCCAGTGGTGGAGAAAACGGGACAATCATTATTAACGGATCTTCAAACTCAGAAATTTATATTAACCAAGCCTTGGGGGATGCTAACAGCTGGAAGAAAGTGAGCACTCATACTGCTGCTGCATACTCCAGACACTTGCGGGTGTTGTCGGGGGATGAATACTTGTTGATCTTGTCTGGAGGGCCCTTGAGCGGTACAAACAATGACGTGACTGCGGATGTGTATAGATTTAGTGACCTATTCTAGCTAGTTGTGTTGTTTAGTATAGCAATGAATAAAAGTTGTGTGTTGAAT
This sequence comes from Saccharomycopsis sp. FM-2023a, assembly GCA_037355385.1. NCBI lineage: Eukaryota > Fungi > Ascomycota > Saccharomycetes > Ascoideales > Saccharomycopsidaceae > Saccharomycopsis > Saccharomycopsis sp. FM-2023a. The sequence continues at coordinate 9,975 of JBAKFZ010000278.1, forward strand.
TTATATTTGGTTGTAAGTCACAGGGGTCCTGGGGGTGTGGATGTTGGGGCGACGGTTGAACAGGGTGTGCAGCACCTGGCTACCCCATTGGGATGGTTGAAACGGGATCGAACAGGTGGTAACTTTGAGCTGTCAGTGCTATAAATAAACACTTTTCCCCAAGTCAGCCTTAAGTTCTTCTCTGATAAACAGCTTTAATTAAATCAATACAAGCCAAACTATGTCCTCCGGCCAAAGACGTCCGCACGATGACGATGGCGAAGACGAGGTTGAGCCCTTGAACATCCAGGCCCCTCAGGATATTGCCCTAGGATCTGTCAATAACACAAAGTACTACGACAGCGACATCAACAGTCCTTTCCACGAGCGTCCAGGCATCGCCAACCCTACCGGCGAATCCAGTTTCAGCTACGACTCAGGCTTCCTGAGACCTCAAGGAAATTACCAGGAGCATAACTTAGCCAACTTCAACTCTCCCGAGGATTTAAGGGCCTCCTTGTATCCTCCCAACGCTGGTGGTAGTGGGTTTTACTCCAATTTGTTCACCTCAAATCAATCTTTGGCAGAAGAAGAGTTCTTGAATTTACCAGTCAATGGGGACTATTATCCAACAAACACGTGGGAAAATGATGCTTCGATTCCACAACAAGGAACTGCAGCTTCCGGAGACCCTGGGATGAACCCATTTGAAGGGCAACTCACAGGAGGAACTCTCTTAACTGGAGCCCCAACTGGTGGTACCGTTTACCCTGAAGGAGATTACGATGATTATGAAGATGATGGTCAACCAGTGAGAACCAAAAAAAGATTAGCTGATTTCTTGGGGAATTTGGTGTTCGATTGTCCAGTTTCTAATGATTTATTGAAACAATACAAGTCAAAACACGAAGAACGTGAGTTTTGTTATATGAGATATACCGCTGCGACTTCCGACCCTACTGAATTTTCTTTACAAAGATTTACTTTAAGACAGCCTTTATTCAAACCACCAAGAGCTCCTTGTGAATTGTTAGTGGTGGTAACAATGTATAATGAAGATGACGTTTTACTTGGAAGATCTTTAAAAGGGGTCTTTGATAATATTAAATATCTTTGTTCTAAAAGAAAATCAAAAGTTTGGGGTGTTGAAGGTTGGAAGAAAGTGGTGGTTGCTGTTGTCAGTGATGGTCGTACCAAAATCAATCCAAGAGCCAGAGCTCTTTTAGCTTGTTTAGGGGTTTATCAAGATGGTTTTGCTAAAAACATGGTTAATGATAAACCAGTCACTGCTCATTTATATGAATATACCACTTTACTAGGAATTGCTTCCGTTAAAAATGGGGTTGTTAAATTAACTAATGAAGATACTTGTCCAATTCAACTATTATTTTGTCTCAAAGAAAAAAATCAAAAAAAGATTAACAGTCATAGATGGTGTTTTCAAGCTTTTGGACCAATTTTACAACCAAAAGTCGTTATATTATTAGATGCTGGTACTGAACCAGCAAAAAGATCTCTTTATTATTTATGGAAAACTTTTGATAAAAACAAAAATGTTGGTGGCGCTTGTGGAGAAATTAAAGCAATGTTAGGTCCAAAAGGTTCTTTGTTACTTAATCCATTAATTGCTGCTCAAAATTTTGAGTACAAAATGTCAAATATTTTAGATAAACCAACTGAATCAGTTTTTGGTTTTATTTCAGTTTTACCAGGGGCCTTTTCAGCTTATAGATATGAAGCTCTTCAGAATGATATAACAGGGCATGGTCCACTTGAAGCATACTTTAAAGGGGAAACTTTACATAATAGTTCAGGAGCTGGTGTTTTTACTAGTAATATGTATTTGGCTGAAGACAGGATTTTATGTTTTGAAATTGTCACTAAACGAAACTCTAAATGGGTTTTAAGATATGTTAAGAGTGCCAGTGCAGAAACGGATGTTCCTGATAGGTTACCAGAGTTTATTTTACAACGTCGCCGTTGGCTCAATGGCTCATTTTTTGCTGCTATTTATAGTATGTTCCATTTTTTCAAAATTTTCAGATCTTCTCATAACCCTTTTAGATTATTCTTATTACTAATTGAATTTGCTTATAATGGGATCACTTTAATTGTTTCTTGGTTTTCACTTGGTTCATTTTTCTTAGTTTTTAGAATTTTAACTAAAGCTATGGGTGATTCAAATATGTATTTCCCTGGTGCTGGTAAAGTTCTTGCTACTATTTTACTATGGATGTATGCTGCAGTTACCGTTACTACCTTTATCTTTTCATTTGGTAATAGTCCAAAGGGTGCAGCCAAATCTTATATTTGTTTATCAGTTTTTTATGCTCTTTGTATGACATATATGCTTGTTGCTACAATCTTATTATCTATCAAAACTGTTAAAGGTTCAATTGACGATCTGAAAAAGAAAGGAGATGATTCTACTTTTGCTGATTTATTAAACCAACAATATGTTAGAAATTTAACAATTTCTGTGTTGGCCACTTACGTTCTTTATACTGTTGCTTCAATTATTTTCTTGGATCCATGGCATATGATTACTAGTTTTGCTCAATATTTGTTATTGTCTCCATCTTATATTAATATTCTTAATGTTTATGCATTCTGTAATATCCACGATATTTCTTGGGGTACTAAAGGTGATGACGGGGTTAAAACTGATTTAGGGGTGGTTAAACAATCTGCTGCTGGTACTTTTGAAATTGAAATTCCAACCACTGATGAAGAAATCGATACTGCTTACAAAAAAGAAGCAGAAATGTTGATGGGACCTGCTCCACCAGAAAATACAAAAGCTAGTGCTAGTGATAAAGAAAAATATTATTATGCTTGGGTTAGATCTGCATTGGTATTAACTTGGCTAATTACAAATTGTGCAATTGTCGCTATTGTTTTAACTACTGGTAATTCTGCTGCCAAACAACAAGTTTTTTTGACCATTATTTTATATGCCGTTGCATTCATGGCTGCTTTTAGATGTATCGGTTGTATTGCTTATTTAATCATGAGAGCTATAGGTATTTAAAATTGCTTTGTTATTTGTTCATTTTGCTCATAAATTATTCATTCCTTTTGCATTCTTTAAAGAAAAAAGAAATTTATATTGATTTTTTTTTTAAATTGACTATATATAATAAAATAAACTTTAGAGTTAAAATATTACACTGTAGATACTTAGTTAATTGGGGTTATAACTTCTATTAAAATTTATGAAAGTGAAAAGACTTAATATAATATAAAAACTGACAACACAACAGCAACAACAAAAAACAATTATATGCTAAATACATTAAAGATTCTATAATTCAAAATCCAAAAATTGACCAGTATTACCCAAATTTTCAATTTCCCAATATTTCTTATTATCCTCAACGATTGTTTTCAAGTAAAGTAATTGTTTTTTTACTTGTAAAAAACTTAAACTTGAGGACAAATCTTGAGGAATATGAAATGGTAAATAATCTGAAAATAAAACATTCATTCCAATTGCTAAAGAATTGATAACATTATTTTCATGATCAATTAATGTATCAAGATCAGGAATTGATGAATTAGATATAGTACTATTAGTGAAATATGAAGTAAAATTTTGGTAATAATTATTCGTTAAGGTTTTGTCAGATTTCAATAATGAATTATGCAATAAATCGACTAATAGAGTTTCTAGACAGTGGAATTTCGTCAATAACCAGTATGAAGAAACACTATTATTTAAAATTCTTTTATCTATAGATTTATAAATTTTTTCTGATTCATTTAAATATTTATAATCAACTTCATGAGAATTATTCAAAACCGTTTTTATTTCTGAGATGTCATGATCATCATCAAATGATAAATTTTTAAGA
>JBAKFZ010000279.1:0-13673 GCA_037355385.1 Saccharomycopsis sp. FM-2023a
TAAAATTTATTTATCAACTAATCTTTTAATATAAATAGTTCATGATTAATACAACGTTACAAAGGTTTGTTATAGAATTGAAAAATTTTATCTTTCTTAGTTAATCTACTGATACATTGTTAGCATGGCTCAAAAACAATTATTGAAAATTACTAAAAGTTATAAATTGCTTACATAAGCAGGGAATTTCTCGGTTAAAAAAACCAAACCACAATTACTAATTACTACTAAGTAACTCAAAGTGGAAACTCAAACTATTAACAAAGTCAATAATAAAGCATGGCTGAAGTCGCTACTCCAACTCCAACCCCAACACAAAATAAACCAAAACCTTGTTGTGTTTGTAAACCAGAAAAATCTAATCGTGATGAATGTTTATTGAAAAATGGTCAAGAATCTGGAAAATGTGATGATTTGATCGTTTCTTATAAAAAATGTATGATTGGTTACGGTTTCAATATTTGATCAGCTAATAAAAAGCTCTTGTACATATTATTTAAAAATTAATTAAAAGTTATTAGAATGTTTTCAAAAATGGGTATTGTATTTTATTATATATTTAAATTAAAGTAATTATCAAAATATTGAAATATTTGTAAACGATAAAAGAAACTGATTCTGTTTTGAACTGAGTCATTTAATTTTGAATTATTGTTTCACAATGGTTATAAAATTTAAATTTTCAAAATCCCAAAGTTCAGTAACTTTTAAAAATAAAAAATAAAAATTATCAACACAAAGTTTCTTCTTGGATAAGACCCTTAACATACCAAATCAGTCATGGTGGAAGAGAAAACGAAAAAAAATAACTCATCCAATGTCATCTTATTATTAACCTGTATCTCAGGAATTTACTTATCATTTTTGTCCTGGTCATTTTTCCATGAAAGAATTATCACAATCGAAATTAATCGACAAAAATTTCAATTTCCATTAATTTTACAATTAATTCAAAATGTCTTTGCTTTCATAATTGGTAACATTTATTTATATTACAAGTTTCAACAAACAAATAATAATCAATCGTATTTCAATTATTTGAAAAACTTTTTCAATGATTTTCAATTAATAAAAACAATTTTGATGGTTTCTTTAACTCAATCAATTTCAACTCCAATTGGTAATTCATCACTAAATCATATTGATTTTGTTACTTACTTGTTAGGGAAATCTTGTAAATTAATACCAGTTTTATTAATTCATACTTTTTTTTACAAAAAAAAATTCCCATTAATCAAATATTTAATTGCTGTTATTATAACAATTGGAATTTTTTTGTTTTCATACAAATCAAACAATTCAAAATTTGAAGAAAAACATGGTAATACATATCTAGGTTTAATTTATTTATTCATTTCATTAGTTCTAGATGGAATTACAAATTCAACTCAAGATGAATTATTCAAAAAAAACAAAAAAATGACAGGAATTCATCTAATGATTAGTTTAAATTTTTTGTCAATTTTTTTGAATCTAATTTTCTCAATTTTCTTTACTAATCAACTCAAAGATTCCTTAAAATTTGTATCATTTAATCCAATTTTGATACTGAAAGACTGGGTGGGTTATGGATTCACCGGTTCAATTGGTCAAATATTTATCTTTTTAACTTTAGAAAAATTTGATTCTTTGATTTTAATCACTATTAACGTTACAAGAAAAATGTTTTCAATGTTGTTAAGTTTGTTAATTTTTAATCATAAATTGAACTTTACAAAAATCTCTGGGATTTTTTTGGTATTTTTTGGAATAAGTTTGGAATATTTATTAAAATTTAAACAGAAAAAGGTCAAAGTGAATTAAATGTTCAACTAGTTCATGTGTTTTTAGTACCCAAATTACAATAGATAACAAACTAAATACTAAATAACTATTAAATAACTAATATACAAAACATCATAAACTTTTATTCAACCTTGAAGATCTTCTAACAATTGACGAATTTTTCTTTTTTTTTGTTGATTTTTTTGAATTTTTTTTTGAAGATGATTTAAAAACTTCTTCTTCGTTATCGTTTCTTGAACTTGTACTTCTTGATCTTGATTTCTTTTCGCCTTCAATACTTGCTCTTGGTAATGGGTTGGAATGAACTCTTTTGGTTCTTTTGGGTTTAACTTCTTCTTCAATATCTTTCTTTGATTTCTTTGGTGGTCGACCTCTTCTTGATCTTGGTTTTTCTTCATTTTTTTCATAATCAATTACGGTTTCTTTAATTTCATTAGTGACTTTAATTTTACCTTTAACAATATCTTCCATTAATTTTTCTTCAAGTTTTTCTTCTTCAGAATTATCACCACCAATTATTTTACCAGTTCGAGTTTTCATTATAATATGATCAGGTTTTTCAATTTTATTGAGTTTTTTGATTCTTTTATGAGGGGATTTACCTCTTCTTTTGTGCTTTAATTCTTCTTCAAATTCTTCCTGTAAGACTTCTTCTCCAAATCTTATAAGTGTTGAACGAACTCTTGCTGATCTTCTTAAAATAGGTTCAGGTTCAAGTTTGGGAATTGGTATTAATGGAATATTTAGCTTTTTGCTTGATTCTAAATTATTTTCAGGTTCAGGTTTATTATTTGTCTTATTATTTTCTTTATCAATATCTTCATTAATTTCTTCTTTTTTTGTTTCCTTTTCATCATCAACTTCGGGTTGATCATTGAAGTTGTTTTCTTCTTCAATAACTATATTCATATCAGCCTCTTCAAAAGTTTCCTCAGCTTTTTCGGAACCTTCAATATTTACATCATTCTTTACCCTGAAACTATTTGAATCCTTTTTAATTTCTTCATTAATATCTTCTAAGTCAATTTGAGTATTTTCATCATCTTCTGAATCGTTTTCATTATTTCCATCTTTTTTTAACGAAGTTTCCTCATCAAATTCTTCAGTACTTTTATTATTGAAACTAAACCAACCAAAATATTTTGATAACTCAATTGATTTTTGTGGACTGATTGATTTATTTGATTTGTTATCGATATTTGCATCTCCATTTTCTGGTTTTGAAAAAGAGGCTTCATCACTATATGAGTCTTTTTCGTTATTTTCATCTTCAGGACCTTCTTCATTATTTTCATCTTTGGTTGCTAAATCATCCTCATTATGAACAGCAACTTCCTCTTCTATAATGTAATCAACTAATTTATTTGGTATTGTTTCATCAAGTGATTTTTTGTTAATTCCATCATAATTCACAGCTTCATTGATTTCATTTGATGAATTTTTATCAGAATCATTTTCATCCTTTTCGAATTCGTTAACTGATTCCTTCTCTTCAGGAAATTTTTGACTTTCAACTTCTTCTTTAGCATCTTCATTTTCATTAACTAATTCCGTTTCATTAATCTCTTTATAAGCTTCTTGTTCTTGTTCTTGTTCTTGTTTTTGTTCTTCCTCTTTTTGTTGTTCTTCTTTTTGTTCTTCAATTTGTTCTCGTTTTTGTTCTTTTTTAGATAGTTCTTTAGATTCTTTAACTATTTTATTTTCATTGTTCACATCATTATCAATACTACCTTCTTCGATCGAATCACCAGCATCATCTTCATCAATCAACTCATCAACATTAAACCTTTCAATTGGTAAATTTTTTTTAATTAATTCCAAATTAACGTTTTCAATTTTTTTTTCAATCATTGAATTTAATTTTATTGACTTTAAAATTCTTGAAAGTTTAGATTTCTTATTGATTGATGAAATATCAATTATATCACTAGAATTACTGATTTCTTCTCCATCTGCTGCTGTTGTCATTGATTCAGTAATATTGATTTCTTCATATGTTAAATTATCATTATTAGCTTTATCATTTGCTTCACTACTTACTTCTTTATTATTATCTTCGTTTTTGTCAGATTCTTCATTATTAAGTTCTTCCTTAATAACATTTTCGTTATCAACACTTTTGTCAACAATATCATCATTATCAACATTGACTTTATTTTCATCAACTAATTCTTCAAGGTCAAATGTTTTATCATCAATAGATTTATTATCACTTCCAGCATCATCTTCTGATTCTTCATTTCTTGAAAACCAATTTTTAATTTCCAGGACAAATGATTTTATTCTTTTAATTGATGATTGTCTTTGAATTGGTTCAGTTTCATCTAATTTTCTTTTTTTGTCATTAGAATCATCATCATCATCATTGATTTTTGTATCAATGGTGTCAAAACTTTCGTTGATTTTGTCTTCAACTATATTGGTATAGACAGTTTTTAGCTTATTGGATTCTGGAATTTCTTCATAATCATTTTCTGTCTCTTTAGTTTCTTGATTAATTTCAGATTCACTGTCTTGTTTCAAAACAATTTCATCATCTTGCCCAAGTTCTTCTTCTTGTGATACACCTTCATTTTTTAATTCTGATTCAATGATTATTTTTTTCATCTCTGTACTATTGTTATCATCATCCATTTTCAAATCATTCTTCTCATCAGTATTATTATCAATTTCTGACTCAATTGGTAATGAGTCATCTTTATCTGATTCCAATTTTGATTCTGTAATTCCGCTATCTGATTTTTCATCATTGATCAATTCATTAACGGAATCGTTACTACTTGAATTGTTTTCATTATCAATATTCTGTTCAATACTAATTTCTTCATTTTGTTCAATTTTTACTTCTAACTCAGATTTATTATCAAAAGATTTCTCTTCATTGAATTCAGGTTCATTACTAATTTCAATATCTTCATTGCCTGGATCGATTAATAAATCATTATTTGAGTCGTCATTTTTTTCAGATTCATTATTAGTATCTAAAGCTTCATCATCTTGTTCAATACTGAAATTAAAAAATTCTGATTTTTCCAAAAATTCATCATTTTTTGATTCAATTGTTTCAATAAATCTAAAGTCAACTTTCGAATCATCATCAATTTCTTCATATTTGATTTTATTAACAATCTCCAAACCCTCTGATGGTTCTTCAACATTAGTAGGATTAAGAATTTCTCCATGACAATCAATTTCATCTGTGACATCTTGAATTCTCAGGTTATTTATGAAGGAGGAAATTGGAGAACTTTTTTCTTCAATTATTGGATTTTGAAAAAATTTAAATTCCGGTTCTGATTTCTCTTTTTTTTTTATTGATTCAGCGTAATTATCAAATTCTTCATCTTCATTGTTCATTGAAATATCATTATTAATAAAATTGCCATTATTCATAAAAATATCATTAGCAGTAACAAATTTTGTTGAATCATCATCAACGATTGTTGTTTCTTTATTTAATTTAAATTCAAGATTATAGTTTTCTTCATTAATTTCTTTTTCTTCACCAAAATGTTCTAAATCTTCTTCTTTTACTAAATTATCTTCTTTAACCGGCTCCATAGAAATTTCTTCCTCTTCTTCAGAATCATCAAGAGTTTCAGTATCTCTAATTGGACTTTTTGATTCTTTATCAGGTCCCAGAGTATCAATGATATTTGCTAATATTTGAGTGGCATCATATTGTTTTGTACTATAAACAAAACCTTCGTCATCAAGAGTTGATTTCTCTTCAATTAACGGAGAAATTTTATCGATATCAAAATGATTTGAGTTTCTTTTGGAAATTTCTGCAACTTCCTTAGTAAATGATATTGGATCAATTCCTTCAAATAAACTGGTAGTTTCCACTGGTGATGCTGGTTCTTCCTGATCTAGATCAGAATCAACGTATTCTTCATCAGAATTATTTATTGGTGAATCAGGTTCTTTAGTTTTATCAAAGACGCTAACTTCATTGATTGTTTCCTCTTCATTATTATTTTGTTCTAAATCAGAATCAATATATTCTTCATCAGAATTATTAACTGGTTCAGACTTTTTATCCTCAACTTTCGGAGGAGGGGAAACTGATTCAATAAATTCTGCTTGATATGAATGTTCTTTGATATCTTCCTCTTTCTTTGTTTCAAGAAACTCTGGTTCTACTTCATCTAACAAATCTTCTGCTGAATTAACAAAATAACCCGGTTCGCCTGTTGGATTAGTTTCTGATCTTGAAGCTAATACTGATTGAGCCAATAATTCATTAGATTCTTTTTCTTCATCATAATCAAAATTATTGAAACGTAGATTATTATTATGAGATAAATCTTGAGCAGTATAATATTCTTGATACGTTGTATCATCAACATTTGGGTTACTGGTATATTGTGAATTTTCATCTTGTTCTTGTTCATGGTCTTCTTGATCCTGTTCATGTTCTCGATCAAAACCATCATCATACTGTTGATCAACTTCATCATAAGATTGATCTTCATTTTGATCATTTTCATACTTTTGAAATTTATCATCCTCTAAGATTTCATCATCTTCATATTCTTCTTCAGAATAACAATCTTGTTGATATGGATTCAATCTTGAGGACATCATTGATTTAGCATAACTCGAAGGTAATGTAGCAGGTATTGGTGGTTCTTGATGCTCTTGTTCCTGAAATTGTTCTTCTTCTGATTCCGAAAAAATTTCAATACTTTCATTGGGGATTTTACTCGATTGAGAAATTGGGGGATCATGTTCAAGTTCATCATGTTCAAGTCGTCCATCATTATGCTCATTATTATAGTTTTCTTCTTCTCCTTCTTCTACTTCTTCTTCTTCTTCTTCTTCTTCTTCCCCTTCCTCGGCCTCTTCTGCTTCATGGTTTATGTACTGATAACTGTTTTGATTATCTTCTACCCCGGAATCATCGATACTTCCTTCATACTCCTCGCGATCATCTTCTTCATATAGTTCATCATCATTAATCAATTGAATTTCTACATCCACTTCCTCTTCTTCAATTATATCATTAAAATCAATGGGTTCATTTTCTGAATCTGATTGAGTATTAGCAACGATACTTGATATATCATCTAGTTGATCATTAATGTCATTTTCTAGTTCATTAATAGACACATTACTATCATAACTTAACTCTTCCTCCTCCTCCTCCTCCTCCTCCTTCTCCTCCTTTTCTTCTTCTTCTTCTTCTTCTTCTTCTTCTTGATTATATTGATTTCCACTCAAAGAATGTTCATTAATTGATTGATCTTCTCCATCAGATTGGAAATTCAGATAAACCAGTTCATCTTCACTATTTTCCAGAGCAATACTCAAATTATTGTCATTATTTGTGGTTAAATTATCAGGATTAGTTAGTCTCTCATATCTTTCAATTTCTAGTTGTTTTTTTAGATCTTGTTTTTGACGCTCTTCATTTAATTCTTCTTGAAATTCGTTTTCCAATTTGTGTTGTTCTTGGAGCACCGACACTGCCTTGAGCTTCATCTGTTGGAGCCAGCCAATAAGCTCATCCTCCTTGGAAGTCATACTTGATATATTGTATATTGTGTGGTTTATTAATGGGAAAACAAAGATCTTGAGAAAACAAAAACAAATATAAATCTTATTTTGAAAATTGTACCGAAAGTCACGTGTATCATATATTTTCTATAATTTTTATAAAACTGATTTAACCGAGAACTCCAGATCAAATTCAAATTCAAATTATCTCAAAAAAAGACAATAACCAACATACAATGTCAGAATTCTGGGCAGAAAACAAGGGAACTTTCAAGAAGGCCGGGATCGCCACCATTAAGGGTACAGCCAAAGGAACTGTTTGGTTGGGAAAGAATGGTATCAAAGTAGCAAAAACTGCTAGAGAAAAGGAACAGGCCAGCAGAAACAAACGGAACGCTGAAAATGCGAATAATGAAGAAGACAAAGAAGAAACTCAAGAAAAGACTACTTCTAAAAGCTCAATTGCATCCTATTCCCAACCTCAGCAACAGTACCAACAACCTCAGTATCAACAACCCCAACAATACCAGCAGCCACAATACCAGCAACTTCCTCAATACCAGCAACCTCCTCAATACCAGCAGCCTCAGTATCAACAACAGCCTCAACAGTTCCAACAAGCTCAGTACCAACAAACTCAGTATCAACAGCCTCAACCTCAGCAACTTCAACAGCCTCAGCAACCCCAGTACCAGTACCAGCAACAACCTCAACCTCAGCCTCAACAGCTTCAACAACCTCAACAAGCTCCACAGCACCAACAGTTTCAACAACCCCAAGACCCTCAACAGTTCCAGCAACCTCAACAATTACAACAACCTCAACAATTACAACAACCTCAACAATTACAACAACCTCAACAATTACAACAACCTCAACACTACCAGCCCCAAGCTACAAACTTATTGGCACAGTTCAATAACTCTCAACAGCAGCAATATGGGACTCCGGCTCCAGTCACTAGCCCAATAGCTGCTCCTGTTTATGATCCAGCTTACCTGAGAGCGGCTGCGGCCATCCCAAACCAACAATTGCCTCCTCAACAGTCAGCAGTCACTTACAATCCTACTCCAGTTGCTGTTCCAGTTGCTACTCCAGTTGTTGCTCCAGCTCCTCAAGTTGTTCCAGGACACATTAATCCTGTGGTCTCTGCCGCCAATGCCAAAGCAACTCTTGCTGCCTTGCCTCCTCCTCCAGTCCACAAGGACCGTGGTAAAGTGTCTACTGACTCTGGAAGCTCTACTTCTAGTAAAGATCCTTCAGTTGGTTCAAAAAACCCTCCCATAATTGGCAATCCCAAATCAACAACAAATAGCCACCCACCAATTATTGGTAACCCAAAATCTGGAAATCCAGTGGCTTCTCCTCCACCTTCTTCCAGATCATTGCCTGCTCCTAGAACGGTTCCTGCTCCTCCAATCTCTAGAAAAGCCTCTTCTAATGTAACTCCTCCCCCACCTCCGTCAAGAAGTGTCAGCCAAGTATCTCTGGATTCTAAACCAACTGGAGAAATGTCTCCAGTTGAAAAAGAACGTAGTTCTACTCCTCCCCAAGCTCCTCTTCCTAAAGCTAAAACTGCTGTGGTTACTCTTACACCAGTTAACAATAATGATATTTTTGTTCCTCCTCCTAGACCTCATGTTGTTAAACCAAGTGTTACTGCTCCTGCAAAATCAATCACATCTCCTAGACCTACTCCTGCCCTTCCTTCCTCAAACCCACCACCTTATCATAATGTTGCTACTGCTTCCAGACCAAATGTTACTAGTCCTAGACCAACACCCCCTCCTCCAATTAAAAGAAATTCTGAGCCAGCTTCTAAGCCTGTCAAAACAGTTGCGCCTGCTCCAAGTGTTGATACCATCAGATCATTTTCTCCTCCGCCTCGTCCTCATAATTCATCTGCTCCACTTTATAAAGAGAATATCTTTGATAAAGTTCGTCAACAAAAAGAAAAAGAAAAAGAAGAATTAGAAAATTCCAAAAATCAATTCAGTGCTTATGATAAACGTTTAACAGAACAGTTATATTCAGGTGCTTACAAAAAGGAAAAAGAAGAGTTGAAAAAACCAGAAATTAAAGAAACTAAAGAAGAAGTGGTCAGTACTCTGTCACCAAAACCAAAAGTTAACTATCCTCCACCACCTAAACCAAAAGTGAATTATCCCCCACCACCGAGACTTAATTCTCAAGTTTTCCAAAGACATGGTATTTCCAATTCTAGTGGCAGTTCAATTAATACTGATTCTTCAGAAGATTCTCCAAAACCATTCGAATTTACAAGAGTTAGAACTTCAAAGAAATTCATGCATAACGATGATAATGAAACAGTCAAAGTGGAAAAACAAATTATTAAAGCAAAGCCTGAGGTTAAAGCAAAGCCTGAGGTTAAAGCAAAGCCTGAGGTTAAAGCAAAGCCTGAGGTTAAAGCAAAGCCTGATTTAAAACCCAAACCTGAAATAAAGGCTAAACCTGAAATAAAGGCTAAACCCGAAATAAAGGCTAAACTCGAAGTAAAGGCTAAACCAGAAGTAAAGGCTAAACCGGAGTTGAAATCTAAACCAGTTTCTATGCCGAAGCCAAAGGTCAATGAATCTATTAATCTCCCACCACTTAAACCAAGACCAGTAGTGCAATCAAGACCAGTAGTGAAACTGAGACCTGTTCCTGGAATTAAACCAAAATCATTTAATAATGAAGATTATGATTTAGAGTTATCAACTGGTTGGTTTTTAAATACACCACAATTTACTCCTCCAAAATGTTTTTTGAATCACAATTTTTCAACTACTTTTCAAATTCAAAATAATAATGGTACAAGAGTTTTCAAAGTTAGACTTGCAGATTTATCAATCATTAAATTTACTATTAATTGGAATAATGCTGACTTCAAAGATATTAATAAGTTACTGCCTAGCGTTAAAGTTACTAAAGAAGTTTTTGCTGCTCCAAGTAATCCAAATATATCAGAGCTCATTAGTTCATCTCAACTTTATGGAGAATCTGTGGCTAATTGGGCTGAAGGTCATATTGGACAGCAAGTTGGTGATGGAGAATGTTGGACATTGGCTCATGATGCTCTTAAATTTGGATGTGATGGAGACGCGTTTATTAGTGATGGATTGAACCATGGAGTTAAAATTTTGACCATTACTGCTGCAAATGGACAAGTTGTTAATGGAGATAAGTTGGACGAAATTCGTCGAGGAGATATTATTCAATATAAAAGTACAGTTTTCAAATCACCAGGAATGATCAAGATGTTTGGTAATCCAGACCATACTGCAGTGGTGAAGAAAGTGATCAATGAAAGTCAATTACTTATTTTACATCAAAATGTGGGAGGTGATAAGTTGGTGAAAAAAGACGAAATGAACTTGGGAGATTTAAATGAGGGAGAATTAAAAGTGTTCCGTCCCATTTCTGCCAACTGGGTAGAAAGCTTGTGAAAATTTTGTTTACTGTTTAGTTTTTTTAGTTAGCTAAAATACATTTTTCAGTTTACGGGAGAATTGTGTAAAATTAACCAAAAAAGAGAAATCCCTATTAATAGGGGCCAATAAAGGGATCGTTGACGTGTGGGTGTTTAAGAGTTGATGTGTGGGTTTTTTTGTTTTTTTTGAGAAATTTATAGAAATTTATTTGCTGTTTAATAACATTTAAAAATAAATCCCCCTTTTCATCACATTTCCCCTTAAATACTTCTCTTCCACTTGACAATTCCCTGTAATTTGCCTTATTATTAACACTTCTCTCCCTCCGTGACCAACCTTCAGCCTTTCTCTCGGCCGTTTCCCCCCAGTCGCCACATTCCGGTTGTCTATTTCGTGCCTTCTTTTTATTTCCGTGATATCCAGCAAGCACCCTTTTTGCACACAAATATTTTACCCATCAATTTTTATTCTTTAATCAATCAACTATACTATACTTATCCAACCATGTCCTTTGTGGTTAATCAATTCCACAAATTTTTCCTTCTGGAAAAACCAACAATGCCAGCTGGAGTATCCACAGTTAGTGATCTCAATCTTTCTTTTGATATCAAACAATCCATTAATAACCTTAAAAATTATGAATTCACCAAAACTGAAATCCTTCATTATGGTTTCCTTTCATGTGTCATGTTATTTGCCTTTTTTGTTGCTCCAGCCCATTTCTTAATGAAACTATTAGTTGCTAGTTTATTTGTCACCATGTTATTGATCCCCATCACTAGTCAATTTTTCCTAAATGCTTTACCAATCTTTTCCTGGTTAGCTTTATTCTTTGTTTGTGGGAAAATTCCTGCAAGTGTTAGACCTCCAATTCTGGTCAAAACTTTACCTGCTGTAGAAACTATCTTTTATGGAGATAATTTATCAGATGTTTTGGCCACTTATCATGCACCAATTCTTGATCTTTTAGCTTGGTTTCCATATGGTATAATTCATTTTGCTTTTCCATTTGTATTGGCTGCTTTAATCTTTCTTTTTGCTCCTCCAACTGCTTTAAGAGGTTATGCTTTTGCCTTTGGCTATATGAATTTATTTGGAGTTATTGTCCAAATTCTTTTCCCAGCTGCTCCTCCATGGTACAAAATTATTAATGGTCTAAATCCTGCAAATTATTCAATGGGAGGTAGTCCCGGTGGGTTAGCCAGAATCGATGAGTTATTTGGTTTTGATATGTATACTTCAACTTTTACTAATGCTCCAGTTCCATTTGGTGCTTTCCCCTCTTTACATTCTGGTTGTGCTACAATGGAAGCCATATTTTTAAGTTATGTTTTCCCTAAATTTACTTTTGTTTGGTGGAGTTATACTTTTTGGCTTTGGTGGTGTACAATGTATTTAACTCATCATTATTTTATTGATTTAATTGCTGGGGCTGCTTTAACTTTTGCAGTTTACACTTATACCAAATACACTTTTTTACCAATCATTGATGCAAATAGATTTTGTCGTTGGTCCTATACAGAAATTGAAACTCCTGATATTCATTTAATGGATCCATTAGCAATGAATAATTATGAACATATTAACCTTGATGATATTGAAGCAAATTATAGTGACGATAATGAAGAGTTCGAAATGAATTCAAGAAACTCTGTTTCTTCATCATCAAGAATCTCTCTTAATTTGGCTTCTCCGAGATCAATAAGACAAACTCCTACTGTTCCAATGTTAAATACAACATTTGATGTTGATAATATGGGAACCTCTGCTCCTCCATCAGCAATCTCTTCAATTTATGAACCTCAAATATCTTCTCCAAGTCTTATGAGTTTTGGTACTTCTCCAGCAAATTCATTATTTGATACTAACAATAATGCCGAAACTGCTTCAATTACTAGTAGTAAAACTTCACTTGATTTGAATTTTGATAGATTACCTGCTCAAAATTTATTCAAAAGCCCTGGTAAACAAGATTAGTCTTTAAATTTTTATAATTCTCATCGTTTAATATTTTATTCTAATTGTTAGCACAACTTTTTTTTTTGCCAAATACTATATTCATTATGTTAATATTGTTAATCTTTAATATTTTTTAATACAGTTTCTTTTTTTTAATATTATCATTGTCATGTTATGTTTGTGTATCTAATTTTATCATTTGTAAATAATCATTTATGAAATATATTAAGTAAGCCCTCAGGAAAAGATTGATTAACTTTAAGATTCCCCGTAAAATTACCATACTCAAACTTCTCAACATGAAATACAATGCCTTCAGCTATTACTAAGCAATCTTGGTACACCTTTATCAAATCATTAATGTTTTTGATAATTTATTGATGATTTGAGTACATTCCTCGCCTTTTCCACGAGAGTTCCGCATAGTCTTCTCGGAAAGTTTGTCAGGGTACGTCAAAATCCGTACGGTTGTACATTTTATCATTTAATTTTGTAATGTCAGTTCAAATTATATGGAATTATACAATTTTAGATTAGTAATAAAAGCTTCAACTCTGAAGGGCTCTTTCCTTAATTTGTGTATCTTCATAATATATTATCAAAATCAAAAATATCAAAATTCAACCAATTTTTATTTTTAATCAAATCCATTTTGAAAAGATTTATTAATAACAACCTTAAAGTTTTGTTTTGTTATATTTTTATTCTTATGTCTTGGAACGGATTCTGTGAATACCTAATTTGGCATAAACATAAATGATGGCGGTTAATTTGAAAAGTTATAAAAATGATTTCAAATTTTCGAATATCCAAAAAGTGGGTTTGTTTTCTAAAGTGATACTGAACCTTCTATGAGTTTGTATCAAAACATAAACCATTTTGACTACTATCTTTTTGTTGGCTTAAAAATTTGAAATACTGTTAAAGTTTATGGACAATGATATTTTGATATTCATAAAATTAAAGAGATAAATTATAAATAAATGGATTATA
>JBAKFZ010000280.1:0-13590 GCA_037355385.1 Saccharomycopsis sp. FM-2023a
ACAAATGCTCCGGTACTGTACTTTGAACACTCATTACCATAAATACTCTACAACTCCTAGATTACTAATTGAATGTCAAAAACTTTTCTCAATTAAACAATCACTCAAAAAGTCGTGACATATTTCGGAAAGCATCGGATTAATAACAAATCTGCAAGTAATTTTTAACATGAAAAAAGTAAAATAGTTTTTCTTGCTGGCGAAAAGTAGGTAGTAAGTTATACCCCAGTTTTTACAATTCTATAATTAAATATGAATATGATTTATTCTAATTAACGCTATTTTCAGGAATTTTGTTATTAATTAAATAATCTTTAATTTGTGTTAAAGCC
The DNA here is from genome assembly GCA_037355385.1 of Saccharomycopsis sp. FM-2023a. Taxonomy (NCBI): domain Eukaryota; kingdom Fungi; phylum Ascomycota; class Saccharomycetes; order Ascoideales; family Saccharomycopsidaceae; genus Saccharomycopsis; species Saccharomycopsis sp. FM-2023a. The sequence goes on from JBAKFZ010000280.1 coordinate 333, forward strand.
ACTGCTGAACTATTATGAAACACTTCAATTGTCGAAGACCCAATATGGGGCGTCAAATAAACATCGTCTCTGTTTACCAAACCTTCGTGCACTTTTGGTTCATTTTCGTAAACGTCTAATCCCACACTGATAACTTTGCCGGATTGAAGACCTTTTATTAATGATTCTTCATCAATCAATGAGCCTCTGCCAACGTTCACGATTCTTGATCCACGATTGGGTAATAAATTAATGGTGGAGTCATTGATCATTTTCTTATTGGCAGGAGTCCCTGGAACGCAAAGAATGACAACATCTGCAATTGGTAGGATTGATTCCAAAGATTTATGATGAGTTGTATTGTAACTAGGTAATTCAGACTTTAATAATGGCGTTCTTTTTGTATAATGGATATTCATTCCAATGGAATTCAACCTATTCCCCACTGCTTTACCAATTGCTCCAAACCCAATGATGGCAGCGTTCTTCCCCCGGGGGGAATTAACAACTTTCCCACCGTTAATATGGCCTAGTGGGAACCCCGATAATTTTTCACTACCTATTTTCCCAGATTCGTAATTGAATTCCTTCACGTGTAAACTGTTTCGAGATTCATTGGTGTTGTTAATTTGTCTTAATTTTTTTTCAAATGATTGAAAATGACGAAAGGTGGATAATGTATGGTAAAGTGCCAAATCCGCCACATCTTCATTCGAGATATCAATTGATGGGACATTGGTTAAGGTAATGTTTTTCAATTGCTTAAGGGAAATGTAATCAATGTTATCATACCCCACTGAGGCAATGGCAATGATTTTAAGACTCGAGGGACATTTTTCAATAAGTTCTTTATCAAAAGTTCCAATATTTTGAAACCCATCCCAACCAGCATAAATTCCTTGGATATCATAGTACACAGTCTCAAGTAAATCAATCAAATGATTTCTATTTTTAATCTCAGCATACTAATTTGTTAGTAGTCATTATTTTGACATGATTTAAACTTACTCACTTCACAATCAAAGTCCCGTGTTAATTCTTGATAAATAGGTAAATGTTGAGGAACATCACAAAGCATAAGAAGTCGGGGTTTACAAACACTTGAGACCATTTTGATAATTTAAAGATATTTTCAATAGTAATAAAAAATTGTGGAAAGTAAAGGGTTTATATAATTTTTCAATTGAAATTTTTTCACGGCACATATAGGAACCTCCGGTTACTAAAGGATAACGGTTATTACAGGAATTTTCAATAAACCATAACTATTTATTTTTTCTTTCTTGAGATAAAGTTTTTGCAACATTGTTATTCATGCTGATTTCCAAATCTTTTCTATAACCCAAAGCAAAAACCAATTCAAAAACCACAAAAAATGGGGCTAATAGAAGTGCTTGGGTTAAGTTATCTAGCAATGCTGGTTTTTTACCTTCAAAGACTCCATGGCCAATAAATTGGGCAATCCAACTGAAAACATTAACTAAACCTGTAGCTATCATTATTTCTTTGGAGTAGTTCAAGTTACTAAGAATAAAATGTTTGGTAAATAATGCAAAACTAATAATTATTAATCCAACTGGATACCCCAAATTATCTAATCTGATATAAAAAATTGCATAATAAATAGCGGCAATGGTTCCAAGATTAATATATGGATGAATTGAAACTAATTCTTTATACTTAGATGGAATCAATTCAATATAACTAGCAGCAACTAAGTAAGTGGCTAAAATCATGGGGATACAAGTAATGTGAATCAACACATTGGTTGGATGACAGTGATATTTTTTGTAAAAACAAAGTTCTTTTTCAAGATCAAGACTCTTCATGGCTATTTTTTTTAATTTGAATGTTAATTGTTAAATTTTCAAATTAAAAAAAAAGTTGATGAGTAAAGGAGTTCCATTTATTCCATTCCTCCCCCCATTAAATTTGAATTGAAAACAATCATGTGCTGGGTCATGTGTTGTTGATCATGATTGACATTTACATAAATACAAGCTTTTTATGATTTCTATTTTTCCGACTACTCTTTGACGCACAGCATCAAATGAATATGAATAATTATCTACTTTTCAAAAGCAGAAGAAATTTATTATTCGGGTTTTGTGGTATTGATAATTCAACGTCAAAAAGTTTAACCTGGGCTTGGTTTTGATCCCGTTGATGCAGTATAGTATTGTCAATATAGACACTGTTTGTGACAAATTTGAAGACCACCTGTAATATCGGTATACGTGGGGAGAAAACAGTTCTTTTTTATGAGTATCGTTTATTAAAAAAGAGTGAAAACGTTAAACATTCTCTTTTGGATAAGTTATTAAATACTTTTCTATGGATAAATAACACTAAATATCGTTTGGGTAGGTGAACATCTTTTGGATAATCAAACATCCTCTTTTGGATAAATAAAATCGGGTTGACTATTAACTTCAAATGGATTTATTGGTCTATTCGGATTGACGATCATTCCAAACTTATACTCAAACTCCCCATTGGGATTATTAAAATGATTTTTTTTTAAATAATCTTTCTTGTTCTCAAAATTCAAATCATCAAATTCTTTAATACTGGGGATATTGGAAAATAATTCAACTTTGGCTAATAACCCATTGGAAAACCACCATCGGTCTTTATCAGAACTTGGATGCTGCAAATCTTTTATAACATCAATGGTTGAAGATTTTTTGATCATATCATTAATCTTGTTGGATAAGATAAAACTATCAATATTCCCAAATTTGGTTTTTCTTTTCAAATAAATTTCAGTGGCTAAATTTGATTTTTTGTTTTCATCAATGATAACCACTTTAACTAGAAATAATCCATACACTGGTCGATGATCAGAAAAGATAATATCATTAGCGGAACCGTAAGTTAACTGAATTAATTGATTATTATTTCTACTTAAGATTCGGTCACACCAAGCAGGAACTCTCATTTTTTCACTCAAATCATAAGTGTCTTCATTTTTATTAAATTTATAAGTTGGGGGGAAATTAATTTCAAATTCTTGATAATAGGGGAAAGCATCCCCCGATTGCATTTGTTGATTTAATTGATCTTTCTCAAATAATTCAGTAAACTTTTTCGATTTGATCAAATTTCTAACTTCATCGTTTGTGCCATTAATTCGATAATTAAAATCTCCTAACCAAACAATAATATCATGAGATCTAATGGTTTTATTTGACGAAAATCTTAAACCGGTATTTAAAGCTTTAAAATTTTGATGACGTTCTTCAACATTATTCATTCCGGCGGCTAAATGAGAAGAAACTAAACATAATCTTGTATCAGAGTATTGAATACTAACCGCAATTCCTCCTTTATTTGCTGCCATCCCACCTAACCCTGTTTTTTTCATACTTTCTTCAATTTTTTTAATAAATTGCGTTTCGGAATTTTTAATATAAATCAATGATAATAATCCCCCAAGAGTTGCTGACCAGAGAAGAATATATTTATCGTTTTCACTATTATTCAATATTTTATTATTAATTTCATGTAAAAGTTTTCTTTCCCAAAAATTTTTGTTGGTTTTATCAATGGTCATCATTTGACCAGCAGTCAACTCCACAATTTCTTGTAATCCAATGAAAAATACATCCGGCATTAATTCAATTGGAATTTTATCTAGTGAATTTGAGTTATTTGATAAATTTTTGATTTTTAAAATTTGCAAATAATTTGATTTTGGAAACAACCAATTTAACAAATCACCCTCATAACATTCAGCATTAACATTAAAAGTCCCTGAGAATAAAGTAATTTGTTTTTCAGAAATATAAGTTGATGAAAGTTTTGCTAATTCACTATTAACATAATCATTAATTGGATCAAATAGATCAATTTTTTGAAAAATATTACCATTATAATCAATAATTTCTCTACCTAACATCACCAAAATAATATTATTTCTTTTTGCCAAATCATTTAATAAGTTTTTATAATTTGATAAATTAAATAATTTTTTTGATGAGTCAGTAATACTATTAAAAAAATTATTTCTATTAGTGGTTGGAGTTGAGGGAGTGTTGTCTTTATTATTAGTAGAATCCACAGAATCTTTTAAAGTATCTAATAAATGTTCACTCAGTAAATCAAAATTGTTATTAATAATATTCCCTTTTTTATTAATTTGTTTTAATTCTGTATTGTATTTTGATAAAATTTTATTAATTGCGGTATTATTTGATCTCCATAATGATGACGATTTGATCCATAAATCTTCATTTAATTTCGAAAATGAAGTATCATATTCTCCATCATTAATGGCAAATGCGTAACATTCTTTTAAGGCATAAAGTAAAACTTGTTTACTAATGATTTTTTCTAATTCATTACACTTGTCCATAATATTAAATGAACAAACTCTAAAGACCCCTGATTGTTTGTTTAAATACTTCTTATTATCATTATCATAGCATAAAGCCGCAAATCTAAAAATTGAATCCTCAACCGCATACAATATTTGAGAAACTGTGACTTGATTCTTGATTAAATTTGATAAAGAAAAATTAAAATTGTTCAATTTTAAAAAATCTTTGTAATTTGAGTCAATTTCAATTAATCTTTGATAATGATCATAATAACTTTTAAACATATCGAATTCAATTCCTCCTTTTAATTTTTTGTTAATTGATGATGAATTATTATTTTCAATATCTTCAATCAGAATTGATGAAGAAATTTCATTAACTATATGAATTTCCCCAAATGATTTAATTAATGAATCAAAATGTTTTTTAAATGATTGTTGAGTTGCATCAAACGGTCTGTTAATTTGAATTTTTTTCAATAATGATGAAGACTGTTGATTATCAATTTCATAATAAATTGGTACATTACCTCTAACAATAGTGTATGAAACACAGTAATGCTCATTGAAAAAAATTACTTCAGTTTCAATATAATTACCAACATTACCTTCATCATCCAAACCATTTGGACCAAAAATTTTATTTGATCTATCAACTCCAATTTTAGAAATCAAAGTAATTAAAGAATCTTGAGTTGATTTTTCAATTTTGATTGAATTATTAATTACTTGTTTATTTTCTAAATTAATGGTGGTATTCAAAGTTTGCACAAAACCTCTTATTGTTAATGATAAAAATCGACAATCATCAAATTTTTTTCTTTGATTTGTTGCTAAATGATCTCTAAATTGAAATAATTCTTCAATTAGAAAACTATTCCAGAGAAACCTCTTATTCAAATTATTACCACTAATTCCTCCTCCAATTTTATTGATATCTCTATTTTGGGAATTATTAGTTATATCAAAAGAATTTGAAAAATAAAAATTCCCTTTCAATAGCAATTTTTTTAAACCATGGAACGGATAATTATAATCTAATTCTTCATCTTTTTTTTGTTGTTTTTGAGCTTGATGGATATCAAAATAATCAACTTTTGAATATTTGTATTGAGAAAAAATTGTATCAAAATCAGTACTATTTAGACAAATGAACTCCACTTCTTCAATTTTATATATTTTTTCTTTTGATCTTGGACTACCAACTTCGGTTGCTTGGGTAATTATAATTAAAAATGAATAATCATTAATTGAAACCATTCCTAAAATTCCCAAACAATTCATTCGACAAATTGTTGATAGATTGATATATTTGGCAGATTTTAGATACTCTGAATCTACAAATTCCACCACACAACGTTTTGTCAGGTTAGGATCATTCAGATTCAGATTGGGAATAAGATTTGTACCATGATGAACATGATGATGATGAGATGATGTATTGGCAGTTTTGTAAATGGGATCTTGAATTAAAAGAGCATTTTTTTGACAAACCAAAGCTAGTGAACGAGAGGTTTGATTGATAAGAATATCAAATGGCTGTAGCATTCTTATGAAAGCAAATGGGAGTTATAATTGGGCATGTAAAATCAGTTTATTGGATTGTGTAAACATCACCACAAAAACACTTTTTTTTTTTTTTTAAAATTTCCACAAACACAAAGTTATAACAAATGTCACGAGAAATAAAATTAGTTTACAAATCATGATTTTATCATTGAAACTAGCAATTAAATATTTATATTTTAAACTCAATCAGTACGTACAATTTTTACTCCAGTTTTCTTTTTCCAAGATTCAAATCTTTGATGAGTTTTCACTAATTCTTTTGAAAGATTATCCAAAGCAGATACAATCTAGAATGTTAATAAACTATATATGGAAAAAGTTTATCTGAAAAATACATACATTATTGGCTTTAGTATCTAACACTGGAATGGTCTTATCAACGGTATCATCTACTAGAACTCCACCAACCATTCTATAACATTTACGATCTTTAGGAGTTTTTTTAAGAGTATCCAAAACAATTCTATAGATGTTAATATTGAATTGTGTGATATGGCTTTTAAATGTAAATACTCACGTATGTTCATCATAATCTCCTCTCAATTGATTAATTTTTTCTGTAAGAGAATTAATAGTTTCTTGAAAGTCATTATATTCTTTTTGAAATTCTAAAGTATTAGTTAGTAAATCATTAATCATGAAATGAATTACTGTGAATTACATACTTCTTTGTTTTTCTTCCTTTGTGAGTTCAGTGTTATTAGAAGCAGATGTGCTCATTTCTGTTATTATTTGAGAATATTTTTATTATATAGTAAATTATTATAATCTTTCCAATATTTATTAGATGTTGAACTTTTTTTATGGAAAAGAGCTCTGCTTACATAAATTTGTGGTGGGTGCTTACATAATCATTTTTGGTTAACAACAACATAAAGACATTAAGTATATATAATTATCATGTTGAGATAGAATTCAAATATTGTTGACGATATTCATTAGCTTCATTGACTGGTCTGTTTAAAGCAACCCATTTTGGTTCATCTTTGAATAATCTTAACGCAATTACATGATTATTAACATCCAAAGTAAATCGGTGATAAATTCCTGCTGGTAGGATCAATAAATCATTTTTTTCTAACTTATTTCTAATCCAATGATCATTCTCATCTCTAACATCAAAGAATCCGGAGCCTTCAATGATATATCTAATTTCTTCATCTTCATGAATATGTTCAAGAATAAAAGTATCTAATTTTTCTTTCAAAGCTTTTGGTCCCCCGGGGAAATTATCACTTGATAATCTGATGGTGTCTCTATTTTTATAATTTCTTTCTTTAGCTAATTTATCAACTTGATCAATGGTTGATAAATTATAATATAATACTCCAATTTTTTTTAATTGATCAGCAGAAACGGCTTTACCAGAATCATGATCTGCTTGATAATCAGAAGGATCTGATTCGTCGTAATAATAACTTTTCATTGTGTATAGATACTGATAGTTGATATAGTAGATTATAATAATAATACTGATTAAAGGAATGAATAATCCAAGGAGTTAACCACAAACAAAGAAAAGAATTGGAAAGAAAAAATAAATATGATGACTGGGCACGTGATCTAGTCAATAAGTTTCAAAGAAATAAAAAACGCCACAGTAAATTTACCACGGGACTTTAAATATTGACGGCGTTTATTGCAAACAGTTCTCAAACAATTTATAGCAATGTTATTCAACAACGATCATTAAGTGTATTGATAAACATACAAGGACATTCAATAATATGTTTCAGAATATTCTATATCAGAATACTATTGTTCAAAATATTATCACTACTTTCTTCCTTCAGTAATAACCAATTAACTCTTTTAAGACCTTTTAAGGCAATTTAATCCAATTTGCGAATTTATATACGAATTTACCTAGGAAGCTTCAATTAAGTTTGACACAATTTAGTTCAAATCAGTCAAAACATAAAACTAGAAAACATTTATTAATAAACTATAAAACAATCAATGCCTTTTACACAATTCTTGTAATCATCAACAATTCAGGGCCCTCTCCTCAATAATGGTAAAGCCTTTTTGTTTATCATTTTTTGACCACTTTTTTTTTTATCTTTTAGCAGATAAATTATCAATTAATATGATAAATCTGACAATTTCAATAAACAGTTATGTGATAGATTAATATCATTATACAAGACTTATCATTGATTCCTGACTATTCATCTTATTTCAATAAATTGCAAATTTTACAAAAAATAAAAAAATTTGGCAGTTTCATTATGCGGCTTCAACTTATTCAATAATGCAGAATTTTATCAGTTTTCCCTGCAACTATGATGAATCAAAAGAAACAAATTTTAAGAAAAAACTGTGTTGTTTAATTATTTAAATACTTTGAAAATAGCAAGAAATAATAAATTTTCATTTCTTTTATTTTTTTTCATCATCATTGATAAGGATTAAAATGGTTAAAAAAGAGAATCTAGTTTATGGTAGTCCATATAATAATAATACTAGTAGTGATGAATTTCATTCTGAGGAATCAACTCCTCGAGACAATTTAAGTCCTTTAGAAAAACTAAAAGATTTTGAATACGTTATTGATCAAGAAACCATTAGTCAAGATTATACAGATATTCCTGAAGATGATATAACCAATTTTTTTTCAGGAGATCCTTCAAAACTTTCAAATTCTCCATATCCCGAAGTCAGAGCAGTGGTTCCATTAGATGATGATGAATTACCAGTTAATCATTGGAGAACTTGGTTTTTAGTTACCATATTTGTTGCTATATTTGCGGCCGTTAATCAATTTTTTTCCTTGAGATATCCAAGTTTAAATGTTAATTTCATCGTGGCTCAAGTGATTTGTTATCCAATTGGATGTCTTTTTGGTAAATTACCAAATATCAAAAATCCTTGGACTTCTTTTTTTGATTTAAATCCCAATGGTAAGTTCACCAAAAAGGAACATGCAATCGTCACAATTTGTGTTTCTTTGACTTCCTCAACTGCTTATGCCATGAATATTTTAATTGCTCAAACTAATTTCTATAATATGGATTTGAATTTTGGTTATGAAATCTTATTAGTTTTAACCACTCAAATGGCCGGTTATGGATTAGCTGGTTTAACTAGAAGATGGGTGGTTTATCCCGCCAGTGCAATTTGGCCACAAACTTTGATTAGTGTTTCATTATTTGATGCTTTAAATGATAAAAATATTGATAAATTGGTGGTCAATGGTTGGAAAGCTTCTCGTTACAAGTTTTTTCTACTTGCTTTTATAATTTCCTTTGTTTGGTATTGGTTTCCAGGATTTATTTTTCAAGGCTTGGGTAATTTCAACTTCATCTTATGGGGATCATTGACCAGAAATAACTTTATTGCTAATTCAATTTTTGGAATTAACTCAGGTCTTGGAATTATTCCAATAAGTTTTGATTACACCCAAATTTCTCAAGCAATGTCTGGTTCAGTCTTTGCTACTCCATTTTATGTGGTTGCTAATACATATGGGTCTGTGTTTTTGTTTTTTGTATTAATCTTACCTATTTTATATTATACAAATACTTGGTATGCCAAATACATGCCAATGATTAGTACCAAAACCTTTGATAATACTGGGCACGCTTTTAATGTTACAAAGATTCTTAATCCTGATTATTCAATTGATTTGGAAAAATATAAAACTTATTCACCCATTTTTGTTCCATTTAGTTATTTGTTAAGTTATGCTTTAAATTTTGCGGCAGTTATTGGATTGTTTGTTCATACCTATTTATATCACGGTAAAGATATTTGGCAAAAGTTAAAGGATTCCAAAAATGGTGGGGAAGATATTCATAAAAGAATGATGAATAAATATAAAGAAGCTCCTGATTGGTGGTATGCTTTGCTTTTTGTTTTAATGTTAGGTTTATCATTTTTAACGGTTTGTGTTTGGCAAAAATCTTTCCCTGCTTGGGGGTTGGTAATTGCTTATTTAATTTCCTCTGTTAATTTTGTTCCTCAAGGAGTTTTGGAAAGTATTACCAATCAACATGTTGGGTTGAATATTATTACCGAGTTAGTTTGTGGATATTTATTGCCATTAAGACCAATTGCCAATGTTTTGTTCAAATTATATGGTTATGTTATTACAACTCAAGGACTTGAGTTCTCCAGAGATTTGAAATTAGCCCAGTATATGAAAGTCCCCCCAAGATTTTTATTTTTTGTGCAATTTTGGTCAACTTTGATTGCCAGTTTTATTAATGTGGGATTACAAAATTGGATGAGAAATAATATTAAAGATATTTGCGAAGAAAATCAAATTAATGGGTTTAGTTGTGCTAATGGTAGAACGATTTTCAATGCTTCAATTATTTGGTCACTACCAAAATATTTATTCAGTGCTGGGAAGCGTTATTATGCATTGACATTTTTCTTCTTAATTGGAGCAATTGCCCCGGTTATAACTTGGGTTCTCCATAGAAAAGCCCCCAAGAAATGGTATGGGCGTCTTCATGCCCCAGTGTTCTTCACTGGTCCTGGAAATATTCCTCCCAGTACGGTTTATAATTACAGTCTTTATTTTGTGGCCAGTTTCTTTTTGCATAAATTTATTGGGGGTAAATGGCCCAAATGGCACGCCAAATATAACTATGTTCTTGGAGCTGCGGTTGAAGCGGGAGTGGCAGTAGCAACAGTGATTATTTTTGTTTGTGTTACTTATCCAGGTGGTAAGTTTTCATGGTGGGGAAATACAGTTTTCAGAAAGACTTTGGATTTTAAATCGCGTCCATACTATGTTTTGGACGACGGACAAACTTTTGGTCCTGATAAATGGTGGTAGTAACTTTTTTGTTAATGTTTAGAATGTTCTTTTCTTTGTGTTAAGAATTTTTAGTTAGTTAATTTAGTTTAATTTTTACTTTGTTAATTCTGTAAGATTAATGTTGAAAATTGGAAAATGTGTGGTTACGCGGCCCTTGTTTTTACCAGGAATTATTTATTATGATTGTATTCATAATAATTATATCTGAAAGTTATTTAACTTAACAATTATAAATAGACATCAGTATGGACGAAACAATTCCTTTGACCAATTCATCTGATATATATCATACCAGCACCAAAAAAATCACTTTAGTAATCAGTTTTTTCATTATATCATTAATTACTTTCCTAACTCAAACAGAAATAACTCAATATATTTATTCATCCCCCAAATATGATTTTAATCAACCAATTTTTTTATTGCTTTTAACCCATGGGTCATGGGCCTTGTTGTGGCCCATTCAGTTATTAATTTTGGCAATTTGGAAATATAAAGAGAATAAAAATACATATTTAAGAGTTAATGAAGAAGAAGGATATTTGGGATTTAAAAATGAAATCAAAGAAAATATTAATTTAGAATTACAATCAATGTATGAGATTTGTGAAATTATTTATAATCATAAAATGAATTTGCCATTAAAAACTAGTCAAATTAATAAAGAAATCTTTGATAATGATCTCAATTTGAAAACTTTTTTCACCAAATCAATAGCAACCCAATATATAATGAAAAAGAGTTTTTTGGCCACTTTGATTATAACTGGGGGATCGTTAACTTGGTATATATCAATGATCTATTCATCCTCTAATGACGTTACGGCAATTTATAATTGTTCAGCATTTTTTGCATATTTATTTGCAATTCCACTATTAAAAGAGAGGTTTTCAGTTGTTAAAATGTCAAGTGTTATCATTGCAATATTAGGAGTGTTTGTGGTGGTTTATGGAGGTAACAATAATAATAACAATGATAATGAAAATGAAAAAAAAAATTATAAATTATTTGGAAATATTTTAATCAGTATTGGAAGTATATGCTATGGATACTATGATGTTTATTACAAGAAATATTTATGTCCACCAAGTGAATCTCATTATTTGATTAATCTGACAAAACAAACATTATTTTCTAATGTTATTTGTACATTGATTGGGGTTTTTAGTGTTATTTTACTAATTCTTATTATATTATTCTTGCACTTGACTGGATTAAAGAAGTTGAGCTTGAATTATCCAGTTAGTATTGCTTGGTATATTTTAATTTCAGTATTATCGAATTTGGGATATAGTGCACTGATGTTGATTCTATATGCTTTGACTTCTCCCGTATTAGGAGCGGTTAGTTCATTAACCACAATTGGGTTGGTAGGAATGTTTGAATCTTGGGTATTTGGGAATAATTTGACCAAAAATCAAGTATTTGGGGATATTTTGATTATTGTAGGGTTCGGGGTCTTAAGTTTTGCTTACTGGAATGAAATTGTTAATGAAGACTGAAAATTTGAGAACGAAATCAGTATTCAACTATTGTAAATGTTTATATTAGAAATGTATTTGTTATCTATTAATTGTTATCATCATCCAATTCATCCGCGACTTTTCTGTTTAATTTACACATTGAATTCTTCTTTTGTGGATCGACAAGGCTTTTTTTTTAATTGACAAAAATTATTTTTTTTTGTTGTCGTGTGTCTGTTTGTGTTATTTATTGAATATTTATTTCAGCCAATATCCTTTAGATATCATTCTTTCATTATCATCACATCACAATCCCTTACCATACCCTAACGTACCCTACTATTCACATATTATGCTTCTAAAATGAATAATACTTCCAATACATTTCTAGAGAAAAAACTGTTTGCCGATGATTTGACCGCTTATTCAAGTTATTATATCCCCGAATGGTTAACTATTCAATTTCTTATCAATAACTGTGTTTGTCTTGCTCCTTTATTCTCTTATGGCTCCACCGTTTATGGGATCCAACAACGTGAATCAACTTTTGGTTTTAGTATTGATATTTGTTGTACAATGATGGTTTCCAGTATATTAAGAATTAATTATTATTTTGTGGAGCCATTTGAAATAACTCTTTTAAAACAATCAATCATTATGATTTTTATTCAGATTGTTTTATTAAAAGTCTCTTTAAAATATAAATTGTTAAGTTATGATGTGGAAAATTTACATGAATATCAATCAATTTATTCACAGGTGAAAGATTTATCAAATAAGTATCAAAATAATTACTTGATAATAATTCCAGAAATTGCTTTGATCATTTTCAAAAATTTTATTAAATTTTTTGATCCTTATTATAAAAGATCTTATGAGTTTTGGCAATGGAACAAAGAATCAAAATATTGGTCATTTTTAATTAAATTTACAATTATTAATTCAATTTTAACTCTAATATTCAAAAATAATTATATTTATGGCAATATCATTGGTTCTTCAAGTTTATTAATCGAAAGTTTATTACCTTTACCGCAAATTTTATTATTAAATCGTTTAAAGAGTATTAATGGGTTTAAAAAAATTTTATTATTAAGTTGGTATTGCGGTGATTTAACAAAAATTAGTTATTTGATTTTTGGAGCAAAAAACATA
>JBAKFZ010000281.1:0-13523 GCA_037355385.1 Saccharomycopsis sp. FM-2023a
ATAATTCACCAATCAAATAATTGATTTCTTTCCAAGGAATCAATTCTGGAGAAATGTTATTTCTATTCCAACTATTGAAAATCCTATCAATTATAAAGATACTAGCTTCTAGATCAGTATTACTAAAGATGGGAGGATTTTTATTTTGAAGAATATCTTGAATGAGATTCAGAATGTAAATAATGTTTAGAAATAATATAAAGAATTGTAAATAATTTGATTTGAAAAGAGTTTTGTAAGTAATTATATTCTCACCCGTGAGCCATCAATTTTTTTTTTTGTTTACAAACAAATAAATTTCAAATGTGAATAGTGCAATTAACGAAAATTCAATGAAAGTGCTTTGTGTGGCGGAAAAACCGTCAATTGCCAAAGCAGTGGCCGGGATTCTTGGAGGACGGTTTAATACTAGAGATTCTCGATTAAAATGGATCAAAAATTATGATTTCAATTTTGATTTTGGTGGATCATTAGGTAAATGTCAAGTTACAATGACTTCGGTGCTTGGGAATTTATTATCTCATCAGTTTCCTCAAGAATATAATTGGGGGCATTGTCAACCATTTGAATTGTTTGACTGTCCTGTGACTTATATTACAGATACTAATAATAGTAAACTAATTTATCAAAATATTTTGAAAGAAAGTAAAAATTGTGACAAGTTAATGATTTGGACCGATTGTGATAGAGAAGGGGAAAGTATTGGTTATCAAATCTTTGAAGCTGCTTCCAAAGGGAATAGAAACATTAAATTTGATAAGGTCCTAAGAGCTCAATTTTCTCATTTGGAAAGAAATCATATTCTTCAAGCTGCCAAATCCCCCAGAAATCTAGATATGAAATTAGTTAATGCGGTTCAAACTAGAAGTGAATTGGATTTAAGATCAGGTTATGCTTTTACAAGATTATTAACTGATACTTTGAAGAAAAAAAGAAACGAAAAATCTATTATTTCATATGGATCTTGTCAATTTCCAACTTTAGGATTTGTGGTTGATAGATATGTTAGAGTTAGATCATTTATTAGTGAACCATTTTGGTACTTAAGTGTCACCACTAAAAAAAATCGAATTCATACAGAGTTTAGTTGGACAAAACCTCATTTTTTTGATAAATTAAGTGCCACTGTTTTATATGCTAATTGTTTGGATGGAGAAAATTCTAATGTTGGAATAATCTTGAAAAAAGAAGAAAAACCAACTACTAATTATAAACCATTACCTTTAACTACAGTTGAATTACAAAAAATTGCTGCGAGAATTTTTAAGTTTACCGCAAAGGATACTTTAAAACTTGCTGAAGATTTATATACAAAAGGTTTTATTTCATATCCCAGAACAGAAACTGATAAATTCCCTGCTAAGATGGATTTAAAACAATTGATTGAAAAACAAACTGAGCATGAAAAATGGGGAGAATATTCCAAAAGTTTATTAAATGGTAAATATCGCCATCCAAGAGGTGGTAGACATAGTGATGAAGCACATCCTCCAATTCATCCAGTTAACTTCACCAATGGTCAAAACTTACTGGCAAAAGAAAAAAAAATTCATGATTTGGTAGTTTGCCATTTTTTGGCTTGTTGTTCAGATGATGCTATTGGTAGTATGACCACGGTTACATTAAAATGGGTTGAAGAAATCTTTACCACTTCAGCATTGGAAGTTAAACAAGAAAACTATCTTGAAATTTACTCACAATATCGAACTTGGAAATCTTCAGCTAAAAAAATTCCTAGTTTTGAACTTAATGAACAAGTAGTCTTACATAAAGCAGAATTAAAAGAAGGTAAAACCTCACCTCCAACTTTTTTAACTGAACCAGAGTTGATTGGGTTAATGGATGCTAATGGTATTGGAACCGATGCCACAATTGCGGATCATATTGATAAAATCAAAACTAGAGAATATGTCAGTGCAATTAGACAAGGAAACAGAACGGTTATTGTACCATCAGAATTAGGAATGGGATTAATTCTAGGGTTTGAAAATATGGAGTTTCAAGATAATTTAAGTTTAACCAAACCGTTTTTAAGAAAAAATCTAGAATTAGATTTATCAAAGATTTGTGAAGGGAAGGCTACTAAAAATGAGATTTTGAATAAAATGATTGAAATTTATAAAGAAGCTTATCATGTTTCGTCTACAAATAAGCAGAAATTGTTAAGGGCTTACCAGGATGCTATAGAAGAGAATTCTTGATTATTAATTAATTATTAAGTAAAAGTTTGAAAAACGTGAAAAAATTGAGAAAATTATAAAATTTTTGGGCGGTGTATAAAAAATGAACCAAATCCGTGGTAACAAAAAAGAATTTGAACTTTACCCAAATTTGTGTCCTGTCCTCTTCCCCTTCACTTTATTTGAATACCATTACCCAAAAATGCCCCACAACCTTCAAGACGATGACCTTGATGTCGCCTCGTCGCTTGATGAGGTCGACCTTACTGAATTTATGGAAAAACCCCAGTTCAAAAAACCTGATTTGGTCAATGACACTTATGACTTGACCCTTGCGGCATCTCAAGATCATTTATATGACCATCAAGATAATGAAGATCTAGGAAGAAAAGGTTCAGTGGCCACCAATTACTCTGGAAATCATGATCCTACTACTCCCAAGATCGAAGATAAACCAATTAATGCTATGAGAGCTTGGTACGTTTATCATCGTCCTAAAAATTTTTATAGAAGACTATTCATTGGAATTTCAGTTCTTCTGGCAATGGTGGTTCTTGCTCTTCAAATTTATATCTTTGTCCTTTATTTTGTTCATTTGGATTCAAATTCACAAACCAGCCTTAAAAAAAAAGCCATTGCCACATATTTGGCCCTTTTCATTTGTGCAGAAATTTATCAATGTATTATAACAATTTCTGCCATTATTACCAAATCTCGAATTCAAGTGTTTTTATTATTATCATTTATTGGTTGTATGGTTGTTTATTCAGGAATTCAATTTGTGGAATTAAAACATAGTTTATCCCCATCTTTAGCTGCTCCATATAGAGCAGCTCCCCAAGGGGCTATAATCGCCATTACTTGTTTGGAAATTGCCACCTTTATTGCACAAAGTTATTTATTTTTCATTCATCTTCGAAAAGATTTTGGTTGGAATGTTTTCAAAAAAATTGGAGCTTCCCCAGATGCTTTAAAAAGATTAAATACTTATCAATTATATAGAGCATTATTATATTTTGATGGATTTTTTTTCCCGGCTTTTACATTACAATTCATTATCATGATGCCCAAGATTGAAACTGTTGAGTTTGTCTTGACGATTATTGTTATTCCAATTTCAATTCTATTATTAATTTTTGCTGATTATTCAGCTTCAAATGAAATTTTAATTGGTCATTTTATTGCAATGTTTGGGTATTTGTTAGGATTAGTTTATGCATTTTTCAAAGTGATTAGAATATATACTCATAATACCGATCCACATGAGTATTATCCCGGAAGAAAATCCTTAACATTATTTGCAGTTTTTTCCATTATTTTATTACTAACCACCATTACTTTTGGGATAATGGTTTGGAAAAATTTCAACAAGGGTTTGAAACCATATGTTGCAAAGACGTTCTTTGGTAAGAAGAAAAAAATCCAAATCCCACAGGAAAATATAAATATTATTGATTATAATAATGATATTGTTAGTAATTTTGACAATTATAGTTTGAATCAAAATCATAATAATTATAATCAGAATGGAGTCCCGGGAATTGTTGTCAATTAGTTTGTTCGTTAAGTATTGTTTGCTTTTTTTTGTTTGATAATTTATTAAATATGTTTATTTATCTACGTTTGCTTGTTTTATTAATGTAATTGTTACTTGTACTATAAATTAAATGAATGATCCAAATTTGAAAATTAAATTTCAATTATGATTTTACAAAAAATGAGGAAAACTCGAAGAATTGTAGCTGTTGGTTTGCTTTTAATTTAAGTGTTTTGTTGTGATATTTACTGTAAGCAAATAAACAATCCAAATTTATTCAAACTTGAATTGAACTAATGTTTGCTTTGTTAATTGTTTGTATATAGGTGCTTTGCTACAATTGTCATTGCAATAAGTAAATTTAATAAAAGATTTTCTAGTTGTTGTCAATTAGTTTGCTCATTCTACTTTGTTTTTATATTTGTATTACAGTAAAATGTTGCGTTTATCAAATGAGCGATCCCAAATTATTTAAAAAACTATAATCATAATACTTCTTTTAGTATAGTAATTGCTCTACACTTGTATTAAATTCAAATATATTATTATAACATTACTAAATAAACGAACCAAATTTATTCAAAAAACTGGAGTTATAATCACTTCTTTTTCCCACATACTGTTGAATTATATCTGGATTCAAATTAATTAATTGCCCCTCTTTTATCAAACTATTAATATAATTAGGTTGCACTGTGAAAAGATTGGCTAATTCTCTTAAAATTGAAAATCTTTCACTTAATTCATCAATCCCCCAAGAATCAATTAATCCTTGATAACTAATAACATCTTTTGTTAAAATAATCCCCCCGATTTCGGTAATGGTAAATTTTTTGAAATGTTGAATCAATAAGTTTAATAAGTTGATACCAATTTCAATTAAAAAATTGATTAGATTTGAATTTATTAATAATTTCTTCTTTATTAATTCTTCATTATGTAAATCATTCAAAAATTTACAAATATTTTGACAAGTTTCTGTTTTTTCATCATTAATCTCTTCATCATCACTTTCATTAACTAATAAATCTTTTTTATTATTTATGGAAAAATCTTTTTTCTTTTGTTTATCCAAATAAAACTGAATTTTATTAATGATTAACTCAATTGAATCTTTAAGGATAATATTTAACGATAATTCACAAGTGGTTAAATAACCATTGGTTAAATTAATGATTTTTTTTTTGAAATTTAAATTATTAATTGATGAAGGTAATATGATTAATTTTATAAAATCTGTTAATAGTTTCAATATCTTATTTGACTTATTGATAATTTTTAAATAATTTAAATTTAAAAACTCATTTTTCTTGTAATCAAAATGAATTAATTTATAGTAATTAATTTCAAATCCAAATTCTAAATATGTACTAATTCCAAAAATCAAAATCCTCAAAATTTCTAAAGAATTTTCGGGGATATTTGATGATTTTAAATCACTAATTCTTGATAATGATTCAACCGAATTTTGTAACATGAAGTCAATTTTTGTAAACTTAATATCATCGTCAATATCATCGTTTAATTCTTCCTTTGTTTCACTAAATATATTATTAATTTGATCCACTTTTGGTGATAATAATAATGAATCGTTTAAACTTGAAAATTTTGATGATTGACTTGATGACCTTTCTAATTTTGATTTCATGTATGTACGCAATTGAATTAATCGATTTTTTTCAAAATTATTATTATTATTATTTGAATTGTTATTATTAAGGGTGAAACTACCAAATTTTGATGATAAAGTTGGGGAAGTTATTGGTGATAATAAATTTGATTCTTTTATTGAATCAGTGGTTGCTAATCTAACCGATAAAGCTTTAACTTTAAAGATTTTTGGATGCTTTTTTTCAAAATTATTATTAATATTTAAATAAATTTCCTCAAGTGATTTTTTTTCTTTTTCAATATAATTTTTTTCATTTAAAAATTCAAAAAATAATTCATTAAAATTATTCTCAATTAAGTTTATCAAATCATTATCATTTGAATCATTCAATAAATCTTCAAAATAAATCTTTGAATAATTAATCTCAAAAAACTTTTTCAAATTATTTATAATTATTAATAAATTTAAATATAAATAATGCAATATTCTAACATATGATAAATTATTGATTGATTGAGAATAATTTAATAAATTTATAAAAATATTATTTAATTTTTCTTGAAAGATTTTCTTGAAAAATAATTCAATAATTTTTAAAAAGTAAGATTTTGATTTGTTAAAAATGATCTTTAAATTATTAAACTGATTTTTTATCAAATTTTCATAATTATTTAATAAATCATTGAATTCTGGACATACTGAGTTTAGTTCTTTTGTATTAAAATGATTAATTGGATTGGAAATCAATTGCCAGAATTCATTGTTTTCATTTAAAAATTCTTGATTTAATAAATAATCTTCTTCATTGAAATTTATTGTAATTTTGTTTAAATATTTATCATAAATTTCCAAATTATTTTCATTAAAGTCAATCAAAATATCAAAACATTCTTTCATTTTAAGAGAATTTTCTGATTCAAAACTTTGATCAAATTCTTCTAATAATTTTGTTTCAAAATTTTGTGCAAAATTATCAATTTTTTGAAAAATATCATTATTATTTAATTTTTTTGATAACTTTAATAATTTACTAATAAATTTACCACATTGTTTTTTGTCATTAATTTTTTTAGAGTTTTGTAAATCAATTAATAATTTTGATTGATCATATTTTAAAAATTCATTATAACATTTTAACAAAAAAATAATTTCAAAATTCTTTTCTTTCAAATTAGTAGCAATTTTTAAGTTTTCACCCAAAGGATTTATAATTGTACCAACATTACTAATGACATTATCCAAACTATTAAAGTTATTATTAATTAAACTAATCTGATTTGATAAATCTATAATTTTTTTTGAATGATAAGTTTCATAATCAATGATTTCGTTTTCAATTTCATTCATTTTATCTAAATTTTTTTTTTGCAAGAATTTCAATTCATTTAAGACTGACTCAAAAGTTCTAATAAATGGTTTCGGATCTAATTGTTCAAGGTTATTAGTCTTCTCATTTAATGAGATTTCATGTTGTTTCGAAACTTCTTCAATGAATTCAGTAGCGGTTAAATCTTCAAGAAAAGTGTCAGAATGAAGGAACTGTCGTGTTCTATTATCCAATTCATATAAATTCATTATGTTATCATAGATCAAAGACTAGATTCTGATTGTTTGGTGCAATTAGTGATTTGTGATTTGTTGTTTTTGATGTTCCGTAGGTCACGCGATTAAGCACGTGAACAAGCTCTAAATATTGGACCATGAGCTATGTGTTGCAAACATTTTACTCTCAAATCGATGTGGCTATTAGCTACTAGTTATATACAATTATATGGTTATATAAAACTAAAGGTACAATATATTTTCTTTTACTTGAATACAATTTGTAATATTTCCTGGTTATCAGTTTCAATAATTTAGTTTACTTCCTTAATCAATTGCTATTTGATTTTGAACATACTACTGTAATAATCTACAATCAAGTATCAAAATAACTATATTCATTAACGGTATTAAAAAAAACACAATTCTTTTGTATCCTTGATATTCAGGTTCATTTTAATGAACGTTTAGTGAATACTCATTAACAATTCTTTATGGTCGATAAACTCTTATAAATCAATTATCAAAGCACCTTTATATTATTGGAAAATGGTTAAATATGATTTTACTGACTAAAGTTTTTGAAATCAAATCTCACAGTAACTTTAGAGTATATTCACAAAGAACAATGATTCATTAATATCTTCTCACAATTTAATGTTGTTTTCCTATCTTAGAAAGTTTAAAAAGGCTTGTAATTTGCTAACATAAGCAACCTTCAAATCCAGTTCATGACTTATTTTTAAAGTTATCAAAGAGCTATGAAATGAGTTAAATACTATTTCGCAATGTTCTATCCCAAACATGATTGATTTAATGGAAAAAGTTCATATATTTCAGGCTTTAGATTGTAATTTTCCCTTGAATAAACATCATTTTATTAAGGCTAGCAGATAGTTGTAATTTCTTTCCAATACTATTGAATGATATTGAATTCCACAACAATAATCAATAAATTTCTTCTGGATTTCCTCCGTTTCTTAAATGCATTCTTAGTACTTCACCCACAAGATATAAACTACCACAAACCACAATTTGATACTTTTCAAAATTAAAACCACTTAATTGCTCAAATAATGTTTCCACATTATTTTCAATCAAAATATTTTCTGCATTGAAATTATCGTTCAAATGATCCTTAATTATTTCATTATCATATGATTTGATCCAAGGCATTCCTTCAATTGATTGTAAATAATCAAATTTTGTTAAACAAATTTTTTCAACTTGTTTTGATTCTAATAACGGAACAAACAATCCATTAATATCTTTAGAGTTCGTCATGGAAACTATTAATAAAATTTTCTTTTGATTAAACTCTTTTGTCAAATAATTTTTTAATTCTGTGGCCGCTGATTCATTATGAGCACCATCTAATAAAATTGGAATTTTCTTTTGATTTTTCAAATTAATAGAGATTTCTTGTAATCTACCAGGCCAGTTTGTAGTTTTTAAACTTTTCAAAATAGTTGACAAGTTAATTGATTTGAATAATTCATAATTATGATTTCTCAAAAATTTTATGATATTCAAAGCAACTAACATGTTAGATAATTGGTAATCTCCTTTCAAAGATGATTTAGTAGTTAATGATTCAATGATTTGATTTTTAGCAAATTCAAAAGAATTAATATTTGGATTAGTTTTAATTAATTCCAGTTTTTTAAAATCACACTCTTCTTCAACAACTTTTAAAACCTCATCATTATTAGAACCATCAATTACACAAGGGATCCCCGATTTTACGATTCCTGCCTTTTGATAACTAATTTCTTTCAATGTATTTCCTAATAAATTCTCATGATCTTTCGCAATTTTGGAAATCCCACTTATTAAAACTACTTTATTACTCAAAACATTAGTCAGATCAAATCTTCCTCCTAATCCTGTTTCAATAATGGCAATTTGAATTTTACAAAATTTAAAAGCTTCAAAAGCAATAGCTGTTAATAATTCGAATTCCGTGGCTTTAATATGATGAATTTCATTAATGGTTTCCACTTTTTCTTTCATTTTATGATACAATTGATTAGTAATAGGTTGACCATTGATGATAATTGAGTCTTGAACTTGTAACAAATGAGGAGAATTGAACCTTCCAAATGAGATTTTGGAGGTTTTTAAAATCTGACTAAGATAAGAACATATTGATCCTTTGCCATTAGTACCCGCAATGTGAATGGCCTTGAATGAGCTCAATTGCGGATTGTTTAACTTGGTTAGTAGAAGTTGAATTCTCGATAAACCGAGTTCAATTCCCATTATTGGTTTCTTAATTAAAGATTGTGTCAAAGAAAGTTGATTTTAATAAAGAAATTTTGAAAATTTTAAATTTTTCAAATTAACAAATTCACATCAAAAAATGCTTCAAATGTTGACATTTCGACGTCTTTTCCACCAATTTCGTCCTAATCTTTCTCATGAGAACCCATTGGTAAGTGATTTTTTCTCATATCAACTTTAAGTATCTACTAACATTCAGGGTCTTCCCAAAATCCCCCGAAGATCAGCAGGACTTCCTGTCAAACAAAATATCCCCGGCATTAGTAAGATAATTCTCGTCTCACTGGCCAAAGGAGGGGTTGGGAAATCTACAGTTACCGCCAATATTGCCTTGTCATTACAAAAAAAAGGACTTCGAGTTGGAATTCTCGATGCTGACATCTTTGGGCCTTCAATTCCCAAATTATTCAATATTTCTGGGGAACCTCGAATCAATGAAAATGGGAAATTGCTTCCAAAGACCAACTACGGGCTCCAGACCATGTCCATGGGGTATTTGATTCCCAATGAAGAATCTGCTGTTACTTGGAGAGGATTGATGGTAATTAAAGCTTTACAACAATTGCTTTTTGAAGTTGCTTGGAAAAATTTGGATTTTCTCGTCATTGATATGCCTCCGGGAACTGGAGATGTTCAATTAACAGTTAGTCAACAATTGAAGGTGTCAGGAGCGGTTATTGTGTCTACTCCTCAAGATTTGGCTTTAATTGATGTGAAAAAGGGGATCACCATGTTTGAAAAGACCCAAATCCCCATTCTTGGATTGGTGCAAAACATGAGTTATTACCATTGTCCCAATTGTGGTCATGATGACCATTTATTTGGACAAGATTTGGGTATCAAAAAGGAAGTTGAAAGATCAAAGATTGATTTATTAGGAGAAATCCCTTTAAATGGTATTGTGGCTAAACAATCAGATTTGGGGAAACCCATTGCGATCAGCGATCCAGATTCAAAGATTTCAAATGCCTTTCTGGAAATTGCTGATAAACTTGTGAATAAATTGAGAATTTAGGAGTTTTTCAATGTTTATTGATTGTAAAATGGTTGTAAATGTGCAATTTACCTGATCATGTGATGGAACTTACGAAAAAAAAAAGATGTTTTCAGGAACTTTGCACCTTGGCAAACGCCAAAAAGAAAACGCGAATTTGAAAATCAAAACATAAACAAAAACACAAATTTTGAACAGTTTTAAAGATACTTATGAATGAAGAAGAGGAAGAGGGTGACGATTTCGACACCCAAGAACTACTAAGGGGTCGGGTAAGGAAGAACGAATACTCCAATTACACCACCACCAAATTATTGTCCATTGCAAGTTATCATACCATTGATAATAAAGAAGAGGAAGAGGAAGATGCTGATAATGAGGAAGATTCCAACGAAAGTTTTTCAATTCATACTAATAATGAGAAAATCACCATCCAAGGTTTTAATGAAAAGCTTACTATTCAAGATAGTCAAGATTCTTCCAAAGATATTACCCAAATTTTCAATCAGAAGAAAAAACTAATAATGTATATTGATTCCAGAACTAACAAATTAATCGATGAATCATATTTAAAGAAAATGCTACCTTTCAAAGAGAAAGACTTTAATTGTATCTTCACTTTTATTATGAAAGAAGACGAAGAAGATGACAATGTTTCTAATATATATGGGGAAGGTATCAAGTTGAAAAAAATATTCAAACCAAATAACCAAGATTATTTTTTTTATGAAGAGATTTCTCAAATCTTGAATGATTTTCTAATTAAATTGAATTTTACAAATTTCAAAGAGTTTTCATTCATTTTCTTAAATTATTGCAAAATTTTAATGAAATCTGGAATTAATCCAAAATTTGATATTTTAGTCAATTATATTTTGAATTTTTTGAAAAATAAATCAAATTTCAAAAAAGTCCCCAAAAAAATTCAGTTGATTTCTAGGATTTTTAGTTTGAAGAATTTAAAAATTAATAATTACTTCAATTTAAAAGAACTAATTGATTATAACAGTGACGAAGATATTGAATTTAATTTAACTCATAATAATATTTACAAAAATAACTGGTTATTAAAAAGAAATTTCTCCTTAAAAGAATTCCATAAGTCAAATTTTAATATTTTAATTTCTAGAGCAATCAGATATTCAATTTTTTTGTATTGGCAAAAGAGAATTTATTTGAAGAAATTTGTATTGAACAGTTGGTTCAAAAAATTCTTTTTGATTAAAAGAACAAATCAATTGTTAAACAATTGGACTAAGTTTCAAAAGAAGAAGATCTTAATAAATAAATTCTATAAAGAATTTGATAAAATTCAAAATCTAAAAAAAATTGCCATTGATTTTTATCAAAAATATTTGATTACTTACTATTTGAAAAAATGGAAGTTGAAAAGTTTAAAGGTTAGAGAGTTGATTAATAAATTGATTGTTTTTGAAAAAAAAAAAGTGATAAAAAAATTTATTGATAAAAGTTTACTAATTAATAAGAATAATTTGATTGCAGTTAATTTTTATAAGAAGAACTTGATAAAAAAGTTTTCAATCAACTTAAAATTAAAATTGATTTTTGAAGATCAATTATTAAAAAAGTATTATATAAAATGGCAATTTAAATTTGAAAAAATTCAAATTATGGAAAATGATGCAACTTTATTAAGAAAAGCAATTTTTTGTGGATCAAAGTTGATTACATGGAACTCAAAAGTAAAATTGATTAATATCAACTTGTTAAAATTTTCAATAATAATTAAAAAGAAGTTTTTCCAAAAGTGGTTAAAGTTATTAGCAATCAAAAAGAAATTTTATATTTTTCAGAAAAATCAATCAATTATCATGAAAAAATATATATTCAACTCATTTTTCTTGAGTAATTTCAAATTATTGGTGCTAAAAAATAAAATAGATAATTCAAATAATTCGCTTATCATTAAAAATTATTTTACTAGTTGGAAAAACTTAACATTAATTAAAACAAAGGCCAAAATATTTGAAAATAAAAGATTGAAATTACTAATCTTTAAAAAGATTAATGAAAACTATGAGTTGAAAGTTATTGAAAAATACTACAATTTTAATTTATTGAAAGGTTATTTCAAAGAATGGCAGAAAAAAACAATTTCAAATATTCAATTAAAAAAATTTAGTATAGTTATAAAAACCAAGTTTTTTTTGATATGGAAAGATTCATTCAATGAATATTTGAAAAAATTTCGAAACTCTGAAAGAATTTATTATTATTTTTTAAAATTTAAATTTCTAAAAAAATGGCACTTATTAAAATTAATTAATGATGAAAAAATTAAAGATGCGGATCATATATTTATCAAAAATATCATTCTTAATGTTTTTTTGAAAAATTTCAAACTAAAGTATGATAGTTTAATCAAAAATGAATTAACTATCGAAGAAAAAATTAATAAAAATTTAAAAAAAAGCTTTTTAAAAAAATGGTTGAAAGTCAAAAATCAAAAGAAAATTAATTCATTAATCAAAATTGAAAATAAATTTAATGGGAATTTGAACATCAAAATTAAGCTGAAATACTTTAACAGTTGGAGTGCAAATTTACAAAGATTAAAAGTATTGAATCATGAATTTGAAAACATTATCAAAAAAAAGTTTTTCTTAAAAATGATCAAAAATTATTTAAAAATTGATGATTTAAAACTTTTCAGTGAAGATTTTTATTTGAAAAAATTGAAGAATAGATACTTTGCAATTTTAATTGAATCGTCAAATAAAAAATTTGAATTGAAAGAAAGTTTCAATAAATTTTTAAATTTTAAAAATTTCAAAATTCTAGAAAATACTTTCAAGTTTTGGCAATTTAAATTAATAAAAATCAATCAATTGATTCAAATGGAAATTCTATTTGTTAAAAAATGGAATAAATCCAAATCTAAAAATTTGTTGTTAATATGGTATGAAAAATACAAAGAATTTGAAAAAATGGAATTTACTAATTTTTTAACCAATACCAATAAAAAAAGAATCTCTCCAATCAAATCGTTTAATAAACCTTTACTTAATATTGATAATGATAAAAGTTTTGAAAGTTTTAATGAAATTGAACAATCACCATCAATGGAAAGACAAAAAAGAATGAAAAAAAATTTAATTTTCAATAATAATTCTCCAACAAAAATTTATTCATCTACTCCATTCAAAACTCCGAATGAATCAAGAATTATAAACTTATCAAATATTTTGAGTAATAATGATAATAAATCAATTAAAAGTGAAAGATTAAAAAACTTGAAGAATTATTATAGTGCTAGTATAAAAAAATGAGTATTTACCATTAGTATACATAAGTTTATAGAATATATACATCTCTTATAACACCAAGAATAAAGAGTGTTTTGTTAATTAAATA
>JBAKFZ010000282.1:0-13287 GCA_037355385.1 Saccharomycopsis sp. FM-2023a
TCCAGCTTCAGTGGTCCAAACTTCATAAAACCTAATTGTTTGATCATTTGCCGCTACACAAATCGTTTTAAAATCTGGTGATAAAACTGCTGATATGATTCTTAAATCAAGATCGGCTGGTACTTGAGTTCCAAATAAAATTATAAATCAATCCATATTTGTTAATATTCAATTATTACAAATTCTTCAACAATCTTTAAATAACAAAGAGTTAAGTATTCTAAATAATTGTTATTCAGGTAAATCTTTAAATTTTATGGAGTTAAAAGAATTAAGTTTGAAACATTTGAAATTAGTGAAATCTGATGTCGATAAATTACCTTTGAAATTAGATGAAATTGTTAGGGGGGACATTTTTAACACTGATATTGAAAATAATTATACAGAACCTGATAATAATAAACTTGAACTAATGAAATATATTAATCCACATGATAAAAACACTTTGATTGATGAAAATGGTAGATTAAATGATATTCATATTAATTATTTGATTGAGAAAATTCAATTAAAAATCATCGGTTTGAAAGTTTTAGCTCTAAAACCTTTAACTCAATATATCTTGAATAACCCCAAATCATTCAAAGGTGATGATTTACTTTTTGCAACGTGTTGTTTGAATTCAATAATTCAATTATTTCATTCATATTATAGATTGATTTTAGTAAACAAATTCCCACAAATCAAAAATAAAGATTCTTGGTATCGTTTTAGAGATTTATATGGATTAATTATATTTAGTTGTTTAATCATGATTGAATTACCAGAATTGATTAGAAATAATGATCAAGATTCTTTAAAAAATATTTGGAAACATGATTTACGCAAAAGATTTGAGTTTTATAAAAACTTCAAAGAATTCGAAATAATGTTGGGGAACATTGATTTATTAATGGGTAGATTGTAATAAGATACTGGGGTTTTATATTCAAAATTTAATGGTTGTTGCTAAGATATTATATAATCGTTATAGAATATCAATATATAAATGTTTGGTGTTTGGGTTTTTCTTTGCTATAGTGAAACTTTACTGTAAAAAAAGTTTTTGACTACTCTTTTCAAAAAATCCATCATAAGTTTCTTTTGAAAAACATTATGATAGTACCAACTATATTATTTTGTTTATAGTTCTTCGCTAATTTTGTTCATTCAAATTAATTTGTTAGATTATTGAGTTGACTAATGAGTCACGTGAAATAGTTTTTTTAAGTTTCGAAATCCGACTTTTCTTTGTAATATATAGAACCTGGAGAAGCCAATGTTAGGTGAAAAATAGTGGAAAGTAATAATGCAGCGCGAGTAAATCAGTTTTATAGAAAATCAGTTTTTCAAAACACAGCCAAATACTAGTTCCATTTTCTTTATAACTGACAGTTAATGGTAATATCTAAACTTTCCCAGTAGCGCATTTTAATGCTACAAATCAAATTAACAATGCTATTCAACCTTGTAAATAACATTTAATTCTATGTTTCTTATATAAGATACTAGTCAATGTTGACAATCATTTACTCCATGAATTTTCAAAACTTCTTTAACCAAATTATTTGAATTCAAACAAGAAGTGTTCAAAAATTCATCATTTAAAATATAATTGAATTTGATTGGTTTTAAACAACTAGCAGCTATTCCTTTGTTATATAATATCAAGTTTTTTTTTTTCAAAAAATCATTTAAGATCGCAAAAATTCTTAAAAATGGACCAATTTCAAGATTAATTAAACTTGGTGAAAGTAATGAATTGAAAATTTTCAATTGTTGATTATTTGGAAAAACTTCACAGTTTTGGAAAAGTTTTAATAAGTTTCTCTTTTGATGACGAGTATTAAAATTATAATTAATTTTTGAATTCAAAAAGTTAAGATATTGATTGAAATAAACTGATTTTAATTTTTTGGGATGAAATTTATCAAAATAAAATGTTTCCTCTTCGTAATTGATCGGGTTAACAATATTGATTAATTCGTTATTTAAGCCAAATTCAAATTTATAAGGATTTAAGAACGCAGAAATTCTATTTCTAATTGAAAACCCCATATTAAATTGATTTGGAGTTAATGAAATATCTTTGATATTTTTAGTATTTTGTTGTAATTCATTATCAAATTCAATTTTTTCATCATAATTGATTTGTTCATTTTCATTAATTTCGAATTCTTCTTTAGTATTAGTATTTAAACTTTTTAAATTATGGGATAGAATATCTGAAACACTATTAATTTCCAAGAAAAACGCTGCTTTATTTATATTGGTTGGTAAATTATTGGTTTGTTTGGTGATTTCTGTTTTTCTTTGTATCAATTCATCGTTAGATATTTCGATTTTCAATAACTTCAAAAGTTCATCATCATTTAATTCGATAATATCAATTTTGGTTTGTAAAGAATCACAAAGATATTCCAAATCATTAATACATCCTCTTAAATCATTTTTTCTAGCATTGATAATGTTTTTAATTATTAAAGGTTCAATGAAGTATCCAAAACTACCACAAATTAACTTCAAATAATTTTCTAAAATATTATTTTCAATTTTTTTGGTTTCAATCAAAGTATTTTGTAATTCACAAATTTTCAATAGTGAATCGGGAACTTGTTCAGGATTTGAACAGGTCATAATAATTGGTTTTCTAGTTATTGGTACGATTGCACCAATCAATTCCCAAAATCCTCGATCTTCCACTTGAAATAAAATATCCACATTTTCTAATAAAATTATTCCTTGTTGAAACTTACTTTTCCCCACTGCTTTTGAGGTAGCCAACTCATAAAGTAACTGCTGCAACAGTTTTTTATTATGATCTTGATTACTATTAATTTCATAAACATGACCATTTAATTCTTCAACACAAGCATATATTGTGGAAGTTTTCCCATTACCTAATGGTCCACCCACAATCATCAAAGGAATATAAGGAATCCCATCTTTAAGATCTTGAATCGTTTGTAAATGAGAAAATTGATCAGTATCAATTTCTTCAAAATCATCATTAACGATAAATTCATCGAGATCGGTTTTTTTCTTTTTAAAATACTCTTGACGAGCTTGAATTTGAAAATTTTTATCCAATAACATGAATGATTCTTTAATCCAAATGGAAATATGATTTTTTTGACTAAGTAAACAATGTCTTACATTCTTTGGCTTGGTAAACTCTCCCCAAGTTTGATACGTTGATTTATTTGGAGATGTCAAAAATGGTTCGAATTTGGCAATCACCAGTTTGGGTAATCCCATGTTGTTTAGAAACTCTTCTTTACTTATCTCCGTCTTCACTGCTTGATACTTTTTATGTTTTTGGGACAGTAATTGAGAAATTGGGGTTTTCAAAATTGATTCATTATAATTTAATGATTCTGGTTTTTTGTGTTTCTTGATTGGTAAACTTCCATACATTGATTCAACTTCGGGCATAACGTGAAACTCAAATCCTTTTAAGTTTCTCATTTTTATTAATTTTTCTTGTTTAATTTTTTCTGCTTTTATGGATTTAATTTGACTTTTATTGGACTCTAGTTTTCGTCTAAATTCTTTGAAAAAGACATGATTAGTATCCTTAGCATCCACTTTAACAATTTCAACTTCTTCTACTGGAATTACTTCTAATTCATTCCAATTTTGGGCGATCTTTTGCGCAAATTCTTTGGGAATTGATAGTTTGACTTTGTGTGGATTGATTTTTCTCTTTTTGGAACCTGATAATAATTTTCGAAGATTGATTTTAGGTTTAATTATTAGTGAAGAATCTGAATCATTCAAACCTTTAAGCTTCGGAGAACTCATTTGCACAAGTAAAGAATTCTTATCTTTATTAATTTGTAGAAAACTATTTGAGTATTCCAGTTCACTAAGAAATGAATCAAATTCATCGGGTAATGTCTCTTGAGATAAAATGTTAATAATTTCTTCTTCTTCTTCTTCTTTTACTTTGGAATTCCCATTAAGTATACTTAATAACGAAGTCTTCTTTTTGACTGATGGAGTTTGAATAATTAAAGATTCATTTTCGCTTTCAATCTTGGAATCGTCAGTTTCCAATTCTGTTTCTTCAATTGACACATCAAAAGACTTAACCACCGTTTCCTCAGTTACTTCCTTACTCTTAACAGCAAAAAAAGGTTTATATTCTCCAGGATTAATCTTTGATTTTCGACTTTTGCGAGCTTTTGGTTCTGGAATGACGTTGGAACTTTGTCTCCTTAGAAGGTTTTTCAAATTAACAATTTCTTTTTTTTCCACGCGAAAGTTTTCAGGAAGAAGATTTACTTCTGAAGTCTCTTCTTCCCCAGAATGAACCATTATCATTGGATTTTGTTCAAATTTGTTAACATTAAATAAGGAAAACGCGTAACTTTTTTTTTCGAATAAAAAATCCAAAACACACCAACGCCATGGGTGTTTCAGGTAATAAATCTCAACATTTACACGAAATTATGAAAATTACAATACACTTAAATATATTCATTAAACAACCAACGTTCTGGTTTTCAACTTCTTACCCTTCTTGTGTTTCTTATCCTTTCCAGGTTCTGATTTTCTGTGGAACGGTCTATTTTCTATTCCTTTAACTCCTTGAAATTTGAAAAATTCTTTATTGATTTCTTCACTGGCAGATACTAAAGCCGCTTGTTTTCCTCCATGATTAGCTGATCTTGATGCTTTATCCTCAGTCCCGGCAATATGGGAACTAAATGATAATTTTGAGATATCTTTAGCAAGATCAAATGTGGCTAAATCAAGATCAGGATTAGAGTTAATGGCACTAACAATTTGTTTTTTCCGATTCTCTGATAATAAATCAATAGTATATAACTCTTTATTGAAATCCAAGCTTTCCGTTAACGTCTTACTAGTTCCATCTTCATTTGGTGGGGGATGAACAAATAATAATTTCCCATTAACGTAATCTTTCAAAATATATCTAGCAGCTCTACTTTCATCGGCGCTACCAAAACCTTGTGTCATATAACCTCTTGCTCTAGCATAAGCAGTTAAAAGTTCTTGGGCGGTTGGAATTCCATTCCCTCCATCTTCTAAAGATTTTGTTGGAATGGCAATCCCATAGATGGCCTCTAAGAAATATTTAGGGATTCTATGAGCCACTAATTGAGTAGGACCAACAGCTTCTCTTAATTGATCAATTGGTAAAACCCCATTACAAACCAATTCAGCATTAGTATGGGCAAAATTAGGAAAGACTAAACCAGGACAATCACATAAAATAATATCATCTGTTAACATAATGGTTTGGAAATGTTTTGTTTTACCAGGAGTTGAAGAGACTGAAACTTTTTTGGACCCAACCAAAGCATTAATGGTGGATGATTTCCCAACATTTGGATAACCAACTAAACCAATTTGTAACTTTGGTTTTTCATTTGGATTCAATGGAGTTGTTAATGGTTCTGGAGCTTCTTTGATAAATAATTCTTCCAACTCATCAATGGTTAAAATTCTAATTTTTTCTTCCAAATCTTCACTATTAGTATTAAATGAATTTTTATTAATCAAATTTGGAGCAGTTAAACCCAATTTTTCATTTTCCAAAGCTTCTTTTTCTAATTGTAAAAGTTCATTGGCGTTACCAGCTGAAAAGAAAGCATATGGAATATTATTTTTGATAAAATATTCAGCCCAATATTTTCTTTGCTTTAATGATAATAAATCTGCTTTATTAACTAATAATAAATTTCTTTTCCTATCATCTAATTCTTTGACATAAAACTCCAAATCAATTGATCTGAAAGTTAATGGATTTCTAGCATCAACAATTTGTACCACTAAATCCGATCTTTCAATAACTCTCCATAATTGTCTCCAAACTTCTAAATTTCTCTCAAATGGTGTTAATAATAAATCATTGTTTTTTTGAACAACCGCTAAATCTCTTCTCCAATTTAAAAATGATTTTTTTTCTAATTCTTGTAATTCAAACTTGCTCATTTCTTTTGTCCAATGTGGTCTTCTTGGAACCACTAATTTATTTTGATTTTTTAAAATTTCAACATTGAGTTTTTTAATTTCTTCTTCATTTAATAAATAATTATCACCAATATTATCATTCATATTAATAATTGTCATTTGATTTCTTTTAACCGCAGTGAAATCCTTATTTGCTAGTGCAGCACTATTTAAAAAATCTTCAATATGATTTTCTTGAGTGATTGATCTTAACTTAACCCAATCATCTTCTTTTTTATCAGTTTGAAATCTCTGTTCACCATCTGGCAAAATTTCAATATTATTTTCTTTAATTCTTTGATAAATAATTGATTTCCCAAGTCCAATCGTATTCTTCTGTTTCCTTTGAATAGGTTTTGGACCTTGAGGAGCTTTCCACTTTTTAGGAGGTTCTTTAGGTGGCATTGTAAAGTGATTATTAATTTGTAAGATTGTTAAGTAAAGACTAAATTCATGTTAAAAAAAAAATTTTTATGAGATGATGTCGCGTGATTGGTCATGTGATAATGAAGTTGAACAATTCAATAGAAACAACTTAGCAGTCTGAATATTGAATTGGAAAAGGACGAATATAGCAAATTACACAATCTTCAACAATATTTACAATATATTAACATTTATAGAAATAATCATAAAGAATTAAGCAACTTTTCTTTATCTTCAATAGTTTGATCTTTAATATCTGAATTTGCTTGATTCTCCAAAACGTTAAATCCTCCAGATAAAGAGTCTTCAATTTCATAAGTTCCTGGTTTATTTGAATCTGATGCTCCAAATAAGACATAATTAAATTTATCATTGACTTCATTGATATATCTTTCTTCATAATCAGTATGGTCTTGTAATCTTCTATGAACAATATTGAGAACACTATTATAATAATCAGAATATTCAAAAGCAGTTTCAATGGCATCGTTTAATTTATTTTCGTCGATAATGAATTTTTCACTTTCATAATATAAATCTAATAAATCAACAGCTTTAGTTTCTTTAACCTGTAATTCATGACTAACTCTATTGGCTTTACGTTTTAAAGCCATTTGTTTTTCTTCTTCAGAAGTTCTTCTTCTCATAATTGGACCTTCCAAATAATTTTCAATAGTTGGTAATGTTAATCTAGTGGTTTGAGTTTCAAGATCCATTTCTTCGAGTTCTCTAGCCTTTGTGGCTTCTTTACTAATTCTATCTTGTTCTTTGGCTTTATTTTCAGCAATACTTTTCTCCTCTTTACGAAGTGCTTCGATTAAAAACTGTTTTCTCATTTCTGATCTAAGAATTTTGTATTTTTTTTCTGTCAGTTGAGCATTATTTTTTAAATCTAACTCTTTTAATTTATTTTCAATGTCTATTTGTTGTTTAGGTAGAATTCGACGGATTCTTTCATCCACTGTAAATGGTCTTGGAATAATTGGTTCTCTAGTTGACCCTTTTGGATGTTTAATATTTGGAGCAAAACCTTGAGGAATACTGGGATCAACTTTCACTGGTTCAATTGGCTGTTTGAAAATTTGACGCGGTTTTGGTAAAATACCAGATTTCCCACCATACTTAAACACTCCTTTGCCCATTATATTAACTAGTTGATCAATTGAAGTTTTCGAATGTATCAAATAAAATCCAAAATTTTTCAACTTTTTCAAATTTCCTGGGTAAAAAAAAATAGTCACGTGTGTGCGGGTAATCTGGGATTTTCTCAACATACATTATCTATACTATTATGGGAGGCCCCATAACAAATCTTAGGTTAGATTGGTTTAGCCAAATATGGCCATGGAAAAGATTCTAGAAGATTACTTTAGAGGTGGTTATGTAATTGATAAAACCATTTGTTGATTATAATGGAATTTTGGTTGAAAAAGATGATGTTACAAAACCAACTGATCCACAGGATATGGAAGTCAAGGAGCAAGTTTTAAGGCAGTGGCAACTAAAAATTTTGGTTGGTTTATTACCAGTTATTAATCTGGATTGGAATTTATGAATGAAAAATCAATTAGAGCTTCAGGTACCGTTACTCTTCCAAATGTGTTTTATGATTATGGATGAAACATTGAATTGAAAATCACCATCATGACAAACTAATATCTTCCAGTGTATTATTGTTGCTAATTGCCAAAGGAAATTTATAAAGAAATAGAAAGTTTACTCAATGATTTGAAGAAGCAATTGGTAAACTTCAGGAAAAAAATAGCATTAGCAAATGATTACATAGAAAAAGAAGATTATCCAAAAGAGCCAAAATCTTCTGAAATTGTTACACCATAGACTAAAACTCTCATCAATTCTGAGTTCTCACTTTTGAAAAATTACTCCAAAACCCCATATTTAAGTTGTTTTTCTATAATCAATACTTGATTTCATTTAATAATTAATTTTGAATATTAGTGAATCATGAACTTTTAGCCTAGAAGTACAACTGTCATATGTTACTATTTTGAGATTGTATACCTGAATAGCGTTTAATGAAGAGTTGTTAGCGTATAATTATACTCTTCATCAAACTCATGAGCCTCTTCTCTTGCGCGATTCGAAATTACACAAACAAAAAGACTACAATAAGATTGTTTTGTTCATTCGCCTCCAGAAACATGACTTCTGAAGAATCTGCCATGTTAAATGATAGCGGGGGTTACAATAATGAAATAATCATAAAGAAAACCCAAAATTTTTCAGATTATTATAATAAACTGAAAAATATTTACTTTAACTTGTTGATAGGAAAGGTGAATAGGAATTGTTCCTTTGCAATTTCAACAAAATATTTGGATGTCTAATTCTAAGGCATTATAAATAAAGCTTTTGGTGATGTTAACTTCGATCGTCGAATAGAGAAATTCGATTTTAAAACTTCCTCACTTGTTTTTCCGATAAATAGAGTTTGATATGGTTCAATTAGAGTTTAACTTAGAACTTATTGTTTCACCAGGAAAAATTTATGAAGTTCTTGGACCTAATGATAATGCGAAGTTCAATCTTATAGGAACCAGTGAGCTGCAAATGTCACACTTCTATGGTTTCATTTTTCAAGAATTTTGCGCATCTTTTGTGATGGCGTGAATGTTTGTTATTTCTTACAAGAAACAAGCAACAGTTCAAGTGAATGAATCGTTGAAGGATTCATTCAGCCTTAATCTCACTCCTGATGCACAAATAACTGAGGAAGATGATGATGATTCTAATAAAAATATATATTTCTGCTTTGAGACTAAAGCTGGGAGTAAGTTATATTATTCTTTAGAGTCTTGAACAAGTTAAACCCAATTGGGAGCATACTAAATTTGAGGAATCATCTTGGTTGTTGGGCATTCAGCAGATTGTAAACCCTGTTTTGTCAGGAATTAATCGTTTGCTTTATTAATTCATAGTAACGGGGGCAAATGGAGGGATTCTTTATGAAAGTTCAGCCACTACTTTTATGATATTTCACTGGAACATTATTGAGTTCAGGTTTTCAGATGACAATTCATTCAGAAAAGTTTTCTTGGATGGTGGAGGAGGCATAATTTTTCTACTTCTAGAGAAGTTGAATTAGTTTATCAAAAAAATATTATATTTTATTAAAGTTATTATAGGATCATTGTGTTTTTTTAAACTTTTTGACCCTAAGTATATATATTTTATCAACTTTTTTGAAAGAACCAGTGTCAACAAATATCTTCACTAGACTTATGTAACAAGATGAATAACCTTCTATATATATGAGCTTAAAATTACTTGAATAGTTTTGTATGGCTCAAAAACTTGCGTTTTTTGCGTTATTAGCTTATTTTTTAAACATTGATCCTTGATCTCCTATTCATATAGCTGTTCTTGATCATTTAAATACTTATTACTCTTCTTATAATAATTTTTTAACGCCACTTTGCTGACTATTATTTAACTATTAGTTAAGTTATAATTAGGTTTTGTTTGTGTTCCAGTTAGCTGCTTCTTGAAGAATTTCATGGGTTTTTCGAAAGGCAAGGAAACTGAGATAAAGAAAACATTTTTCTGTGTATAAAAGTAAGTAAGTTTGCGAAGCAACTTGAGTTATAGAAGGCAATAAAGAAACCGAGAACATGCCTTGCTATGTTACGTTTAAACATCCAAATTACTTTGCCCAATCAATACTTGGGTTAGACAACCACAAGCTGAATAGTCTCACTATTGAAAAAATAAAAGAGGAATCTCCAGGAATTCCCTTAAACTTAGTTCCATGTACCAAATTTAAAAAAAAATTCAAATTTGTATCTCTAAACTGATTCCTAATTTTGATTATTTATTATCAAAAGGTTATAATTCGGCTAATTCATCTTTGATGAATTATTGGGATACTTTTCTTGAAAATGTACAAACTAAAATGACACAAAAAGACTTAAGAAAAATTGATCAAATAATTGATGAAATAAATTCTATACTCAAAGTCAAGGATAAGAGGGAAATAAGTGATTGATTATCAAGAGCTGTTACCTCTAGAGCTGATAAAAGACCTGAAGATGTTGTCTTGTGGAATTTTTTTCCCTCATCAAAAGTTTGCCATTCTAAGTATGAGCTTGAAACATTGAAAACAAGGATTTCTCGCGATGAAACAATATTTAGGAAAAAGTTTATGATTGAACAGAAATCAATGGTGGGTTTGCTTTTTGATGGGTTACATAGTTTATTTATAGAGATAGAAAATGCAGACCCAATTGTTCTCAGATTCTACCGAACTAATTTTTCAGGTAAAAATGATCAATTACCTCCATTACCAACGTTATTAGCGTTGATTGGTAAACAAATTTGTGATAAATCACCAAAACCTGACTTGTCACAATTGGAGTTTGAACATCAATTGCTGAAATTGGATCAAGTTTTAAAAAATTACTTGAAAAAAAATTTGATTGATCAATAGTAGCTAAGTTGAATTGTTTTTATTACAGTATTCATTATTTTCGTTTGTTTGGATGCCTTCAATTGTTTACAGAATTTCATCAAGAAATGTTACTCTACTGTAATAGATATATTACAATTAAGTCTGTATTAAATCAAAACCACAAATTGGTGCAAAAGTTATTTCTTTATCTCATAAATTTTGACACATTCTTAGCAATACTGTAACAGTTTGTCCAAAAATTCGATTTGTGAAACAATATCAAGTTTGGAAACCTACTATTAAACTTTTGAAGAGGGATCTCATCAAGAAAAAGTAGGTTATATTGGTGAAAGAACATTTGATAATAACAAGGAAGAAGAAGAGGAGGAAGTTGAAATAATTTATTAATATTGAGGATACCTTTGAATTTGAAAAGATTATTATTCTTTTCCTGTCATCAATGGCAAATCTCCAGTTTCCCCATTAATTTATAGGAGTTCAGCGAGTATGGAAAAGAAAGATTATATTTTTGTGTAACTCTAAAAAATAAATTTAATGATTTAAATTCAAATAAATCAAAAAATAATGAAAACGTTCCACTAGAAGGAATTTGTTGAGAGAGTGTCACAGTTATTGATATCAGACATCTAATTGGTTATTTAACAGTTTAATATTAGTAGTGAAAATAACTTTTGAATTATTATAGTTGAAGAGATTTATTCTTAATCGTTGACTAATTTACAATTGAAATCATAGCAGTTGCCGCAATTACTCAATTCTAAGAATATTAATTCAATCGGTGCCAAGTGTTGAAAGGTAATAATATTTTTGAAATTCATTAAAATCAAAAAAAGGTAAGCATATCTGTTTTATATATCTGTTAAAGAGACGGAGACAGCTGAACTGGTAGCAGAACCTCATTGATAAAAACTCATGATTCCATAGTTGTAATACAAAAGTTATTAGTATTCTATCGAGATTCTTCTCTAAAAATGTATCTAAAACGGTAAACTTCAATATTCTTTTAGTTTTATCATAACTGAGAGCATGTTCTGGATTACAATACCAACCAGGTATCAGGATTCTCCTCACTTCTATTAATATACGATGTCATTATTCTGCTTTTACTGTACAGTTTCTTCGCAACTGTATACTTGCTTCACTGTACACTTCCATTGATCTTATACACAGCCAGCCGTCTTCTTTGTGCGGTATCTTATCAACGTTTAATTCATCAACTTTGAAGATTTTCAATTCAAACATGTTAAAGGATTCAGTTATAATCTCAGACACTTACAACTACTTCCGAATAAATAAATCAATAAAATACATAAATCCAAATTCAAAATATAAAATGTCACTTAAAAGTTCAGACCAACCAAAGCTCTAACATTTTTCCAATCATCACTGGCAACGTAATCTAAGACCACAATCCCACAACCTTTAACAAAAGCATCAGTGACTCCATACTTGTTTAAACCTGTAGCAATTTTTTCTGGCCAACATTCAACATCAAAAAAATTAGAGCCAGAACAAAAGTTAATAAACAATTTGTTGTCATTATTTGGAGTATACTCCCCAGCTTTTTTAAGTAAATCTTTGATATATTTGGATTTGGTTTCAATATCACTAGCTTGTTGAATCTCACAGAAATCTTGAACATCAAAGCTTCCTCTATCATCACTAGTAGTGTTATAACTCCAAGAAGCAGCATCAAAACCCCCAAGTTCGTTTTTTAAATTACCATCATTAATACCAAATCTTCTAAACAAAATGACTTTCCCACGAACATCGCCAATCTTAGGAATCTCATTTTTCAAAAAATACTTGTCTTTATTAGGTTGAACATATTTGGACCAGAATAATTTGGGAAAATCATCACCATCCCAGGACCCTTCACCTTCTTGTTTAATAGAGATTATAACAGATTCCGATGAATGTTTTCCCAAAAATTCATAAACTTCTTTCAAGACATCTCCTAATGGAGTAGAGGTTGGTAATTTAACGGGGAATTTCCCATGAACCACATACAATTCTTTAACTTCACTGGATGGAGTGTTAGAATTAGTACTGCCGGTGAAAGTTGAAGTGATAGTAGATATAACACTGGACAAAGGTTTCATTCCGGCTCTAATATCCAAAAAACGAACTCCATGGTTTAATTGTTCAGTGACCGAGGCGTTTTGACATTGGACTGAAGGTAAAGAAGTATGGTAAGCTTCACTGTTATGAGTTCCGGGGATAGACAATTTAGATAATTTTGTGTTGTTGTCGAGTTTCTTTTGCCATTCGGGCAAGTCATTGATATTAGCTAAATTAACCATTTTTAATTAATCAATCAAAGAGATGATATGAGGTGAGTAAAGGAGTTGGTCTCATTGGCTCCAACCTTGCCAAATTAGCCGTTGACGCTGGTTATAAAGTGGTGCTTAGTAACAGTAGAGGACCAGAATCTTTACAAAAAATTATCAAGGCCTTAGGTCCTAATGCCA
>JBAKFZ010000283.1:0-13246 GCA_037355385.1 Saccharomycopsis sp. FM-2023a
AATATTCATGTTCTCAAAATAATTTTTTTCATTGAATTCATTGGAAAAAATCCCAACTTTGTATTTTTTAAATAACTTTGAATTTAAAACATCCTTGGAATCAAAT
The DNA here is from genome assembly GCA_037355385.1 of Saccharomycopsis sp. FM-2023a. Taxonomy (NCBI): domain Eukaryota; kingdom Fungi; phylum Ascomycota; class Saccharomycetes; order Ascoideales; family Saccharomycopsidaceae; genus Saccharomycopsis; species Saccharomycopsis sp. FM-2023a. Next base: position 107 of record JBAKFZ010000283.1, read on the forward strand.
CTTTTTTCGGGATTTAATTGTAATAAATTTTTTAACAAATCTTTGGTTTCAATTGACAAATAATCAGGGATTTCAAAATCCCCTTTTTTAACTTTAATCAATAAATTGGTGATATTTTCATCATCAAATGGTAATTTACCAGTTACTAATGCATAAAAAATAATTCCACATGACCACATATCCGATTTTAAACCATTATAATTTTCTGAACTAATAACTTCAGGAGCGGCATAATGAGGACTACCACAAGAAGTTTGTAATAAATAAGTGGGGATCTTGGTGGTGTTTTTCAATAAACTGATTTCTTCTGTTTCAGTGTTATTATTTTCATATTTTAATAATTGAATGGTTGCCATGCCAAAATCCGCGATTTTTAAATTCATATTTTGATCAATTAGAATATTTTCTAATTTTAAATCTCTATGAATGATCCCCCAATTATGTAAGAAATTAACTCCATTGATTAATTCAAAAAACAACTTAACTGCATGGTTTTCTGGTAATCCAACTCCAATTTTGACCAAATATTCAAATAATTCACCATTGGAAACATATTCAGTGATCAAATATAAGTGATTTTTTGATTCATAAACATCGAATAACTTCAAAATGTTTTTATTGTTTAATAATTTCATAATAATAATTTCTCTTTGAATTCCATATGGTAACCCAGAGGAATCCAAATCTTGTGGTAATAAATCATCAGAATTCATATGATTTTTATTAACAATTTTAATTGCTGCTTTTTCATTAGTGGTTTCATGAATTCCTAATAATACTTTTGAAGACATTCCTTCACCTAATTTAGGACCAAATTTCCAAGGACCAATTTGTTTGTTATTTTTTAATAATTCATGTTGGGGGATTTTTTTGATATGATTATTATGATTAGAATCGATTAACGAACTAACAATCGAATCTCGACTGGGGTTTAAAGTGGTCATTGAAGATATTAAAGTTATTAAAGTTATTAAAGTTATTAAAAGAAACTTGTTTATTTAATATATAAAAAAAGTGAATTTCATTTTTAGTGGGTTTCTGCGTTTTCCCCCTTTAAAATCAGTGTGTGCCTTTGGGGTCTTTGTTTACCTTTTGTGGGATTTTGTAAACATAGTGCAGCGTGTCACAGGAGTCGCTGTGGCTTTCCAGTTTCCACCGAAGAGTAAATTTTGTTAAAAACAAATTGTTGTGAACTTATATTTTGTGACATTTATTAAATTGTATTAGTATATTTAATTGTATATTTAATGATCAGTGATTTGTATGAATAACTTGATTTCAATAACATATTAAATCAATTCATCCAAATTACGCACATTATCTTACAAAACATTCAAAACAAACGCTTCTAAGAATCTATCGATTGAAATGTTTGTGTCATTGTATATTATATATACACTACAGTACATTCTGGTATGAATTATCCATAACATTTATTATTCAATCTCGGCAATTTTAATATTTCTCAACTCAATAACAAACAACATGAAGTGTTGAGTCAATTTTACTATAATGATTATTTCTTAATAAGTTAGTCTAATGATTGTTAACAATTTGTTGAAAGTTTATTAACAGTTCATTTACTTATACACAATTGTTTACCTTGAAAAATATCTTGAAAATCTGATGGCTCATGAGCTCAAAAAATTTAATAACTAAAATAATTTTTACCAAAAATCCATTGATAACATAACAAATTCAATCTCAAATCATGAACCAAGGAGTTAGTAATCCAAAATACCAACCGAAAAACTCCTCAAGGATCTCTGATCGTCGATCAGCTTCTGGAAAATCATCATATAGCTATTTAAATTCCATTAAAAACAATAAAGATACTGAATCAGTCAATTTTAAATATAAAAATCAAAGGGATTCCAACTTGACGGTTGAGAAGAAAATCGGTAATAAGAAATGGCAAGATGACTCGTTGCTTGATTGGGATCCCAAAGATTACAGGTTTTTCATTGGTAATTTGAGTCTTGAACTTAATAATGAAACTGAGTTAATCAATAATTATTTCCCACAATTTAAGAATGATATCACAAACTTGAAGATTATTAAGAAGAAAGGATATGGGTTTGTTTCGTTCAAGGATGAGAATAAGTATTTGCAGTTTTATAAAGAAGTTAATGGAAAATACTTGGGTAACACTCCAGTAGTTTTGAAAAAATCAACAACAGTTATTAATCCAGTCAAAAAAAATAAGAATAAAAAGAATAAGAAATAGGTACTTATATGATGATTCAAAGATACTATGGTTAAAAAAAATGTTCAAATGCTATAAGATTATTTTATATATCTTTAATCAATGATCTAATTGATCTTACGAGCACTGAAAAAACAAACTTATTCAATTACAAGATCAATCTAATTTAAAACCAAACATTTCAACAATCATATTAAACCAACTCTAAAATATATAACAATTTAATGAATTCATGAACTATAAATCTATTGTAACTCACCTTTTCAAAAACTTTGAATATTTCTCGAACTCTTTTTCATCATCAATTTCTTTTATAACTTTAGCTGGAACTCCTCCAATAATTTTATTCTCAATATCTTTCCAATTACAATTATTAACCACCACTGAACCAGCGGCCACCACCATATTCTTACCCAAACGAACTCCGGGACAAACTATCACTCCTCCGCCTAACCAACAATTATCTTCAATAACAATTTCCTTTGTCAATTCTAGCCCTTCAAAGTTTCTTAATTGGGAAGATACCGGATGAGTAGCCGTTAATATTTGAACATTGGGACCAAACATCACATTATTACCAATGGTAATGGGAGCACAATCCAAAAACACACAATTGAAATTGCAATAAAAACTTTTCCCTAACTTTGTGTTAAATCCATAATCAAAAAACACAGGTGGTTCAATAAATGCATTATTGCCCAATGATCCAATAATATTCTGTTTCAAATATTCAAATCTAATCAAATTAAATGAGTCAAGTTGTTCCTGTAACTGACTTTCAGGAATTTTCTTCAAAGTATCCAAGGAGACAAATTTCTCCTTTCCTGAACTAATGTGTTTCGAAAGACTAAATTCTGTATTATAATGATTGATATGATCATTAACAAGGATTCTTCGCGATAATAAATCAAGGTTCATAGCATCATATGGCAATCCCACCAACATTTTTAAATACTCCTCATTACTTCTCAGCGGCAAGAGGCCATCAGTTCTTGTCTCATACACGGTATCAATAAGTTCCTGTTCTTCTTCCGTGAATTGATGGGCCATGATGTCGTGTTTTGACCAATGAGATAGGATCTGATTTTAAAAAACCACTTTTTCTTTTTATTGCGGATTATCTAAGCAGGAATTAGGTAAATTCCACCATTGAGTTTTTCAATAATTAAAAATAGGTGTTTGAAAGATTCTGTTACAAGTATTAATGAGTTGTAACAAGTTAATTAAAGTTTTAATAATTAAGAAATTTAATTCAAGATTTCTCTCAATTTCACCAATTCTCAAGATCTTCCAAAGTTTTTGATATCATTGTTATTCTAGACCCAGATTACCCAAATAGGAATAGAAAGGTGGGACTCTTCAGGCTCAGATCGATTTTACCCTTTTACTCCACTATAAATGACCAAATTATGGAATATACTCACAAATCCCGCTAATCAATTTAGATTCAATGAAAGGAATGCCCATGAATAAATCAGAGCCCTTAGAGACAAGGTTTATCAATTGTTAGTAACTAATTTACAACTTTGATAAATGGTTTGAAAAAGATATTAACTTGTTTGACAGATACTAGAGGTTCCCTTGCTCGCAAAAAGTTCATGTGGTGTAAGTGTTTCAGGATGTTTATTTTTAATCCACGTGAAGATTGACAGTTTGAATGGGAACATGACAGAAGCTTTCTTGAAACAATGTTTTAGGAATTTAGAAGAATCACAAGATTCTCGCTTAAAAATTACGATCCCATTTGATTATTTGATGGTATATTTTGTGTTTATGCACTTGCTGTTTTAAATCTCAACTTAAAAACTATAAATAATCTCGTGGTCTATCATTTCCCCAACATTGCTCCTTAATTCTGTCAATGGGCCCCTTTCCTTTTTCAAGTTATATAAACTCTTCTTTTTGTCTGGAATTTTGAATTAAGGATTATTATTTTATATTTTTCATCTACCTCAAATTATAACTCAATCCCTCACACTCATTTAAGTTCATCATGGCAAACCATAACGACCTCAAATATCCTTGTCCTCAATGCGATAAGTTCATCAAAAACGTTGAAAGACATATTAGGGAAAATCACACTCATAGGAAAACTTTTTGGTGTAGATGTGGTTATTCCTCAAAAAGAAAAGACAATTTGACTAGACACTTAACCACCCATCTTAATAATCATAAAGGCTCTAGTCATTATCAAGTGGAAAGCATTGATTACCCTAACTATAGACCCAAAAGTTATGATAATTCATTGCCAATCCAAGCTTACCCAAACCCAATCACTAATTCTCCTCCTGTTGAGTTTAGTCATAACTATAATAATTATTATAGAAGCCAAAGCTATCCGGCTGATAGTTATACCAATTATGCTCGTCAGAATATGAATAATAATACCAAATTACCTAGTTTAGATACTCTTTTACCAAATGATAATCCAAATTCAACAAGTTCAACTGCTTCAACAATAAATGGTTATTATTATGACTCCAACCAATATAATAATCATCAATATTATCCTCAAATCAATGAAGCACCAATCAGTGGGGTTCCTTATCCTCTTTACAATGCTTCTATGGATTTTGAAACTAGTAATAAAAAAGTTCCCAAATTTCATTAACTTGTTTATCTGCTTGCTTTTTTCATAGAAATAAAACTTCTTTTCTGTGTTTTTCTTTTTACATTTTGTTTATTATCATCATTCACTGGCTATTTACTTTTTTACTACTTGCTATTATAAATATAAATTATTTGTTTACGCTGAGTAAGCGCTTACATAACCTGCGAAAGGGGAAATTTGACAGTTTCTTTTTTGTGTCAAATATTTTATTTTTAGAAATGTAATTTATGTAAGGAATACAGAATTAAGAAAGAATGTTTCAGAAAGTTTATTTCATATTAAAGTAATTTCAGTTTCAATAGAAGCATTTCAAAGGGATTATTGAATTACTTGAAATAAACTTAAAATCTGATAAGTACTAATGAAAATGGAATTTTTTTCAACTTATTGAATAGAGAATAACATTTTACTATTCAAGAAAACCAATTTGTGAAAATCTAATGCAAGTGAACTTTTGTATGATCTTCAGGATAAATATTTGACACTTCTTTCAATTAATTTTTAAGAAAAACGGAATTTTTAGCTTCGATTTAGGTTGATTAACTCATTGAATGCTCTACAGCTGTAACTTTAGCTGCAGAATTCAAATGTCATTCCAAGTTGAAAATAAGTAAGATTCCTTGTCTAGATATCCTATATTGTAATTGCTGATTTCCACTGTCAGTAATCGCTTATATCATCTTTTTCACTATAATGTGTCTTTTATAATAGTTCGATATTACTATCCACCGTGTAAGCTCAACTGTTTTCTTTCTGATTTGTATTGCTAAAATACCACTAAGTTGCAAAAAGAAAGTTATCAAGGAATGTTATTTATATTGAGTTAAAAATTTTGTTTGTGATAACCTATCTCGAGAACTTTCAGATATAATAATTGAATTATCATATAATCATTAACAGAAATAATGTTGAGATTTACCATTGAGATAATCAGCATTGTCAAATTAATGAATATTATTTAATTTCTTGTTAATTAGTTTGAGAAAAAATTGAAGCTTACATAAGCAAGAAAATTGTCTATAAATTTGAAAACTTTCAAATTTCAAATATCTTTTAATACTTTCTTTACGACTGTTGGGTAACAGTTTTTCGTTTGACTTATGTTATATGTTTTGTTTATCCATTAGTATTATAATCTTGCATATCATGCTTATATGAACACTCGAAAATTATATAACATGTCAATAGTTTTAGAGTAAAATTTTGTTCGAAAAATTTGTTCAATTTGTTCAATTTTTTTTTATAACTGATAATTGGAAATATTGGAAAGATCAATTATAAAATTTTTACCACAATCATCAAGTTTATGTCAAAATTCAATAATTCACAAATGATTAAAGTAGAAATTAGCTGACTTATGAATTGAATTCCTACTAATCACAACTTGATTATCAAATAGTTTACCTTCAATCAACAACAAAGTACATATGTTAACTATTTTTTAATAACATTGTTAAATATTCTTAATGAAACTTAATTCAAGTCAAACTCCAAATAAAATCATAAACAACTAACGTGAAATTGAAAGCATTAGTATTTGCTTCAACCTTGAAGTCTCTCATTACTATCAGAATAGGAAAAACATCATATTATTCTTGACAATCATCTCAGTACAATAATGTGTGACCTGATAATTGATGAACTTTTCTTCAACTGAACTTGGCATTTTCTGAGCAAATAGAGTATTATTCATTATCGTTTTTTTCAAATACTGAGAAATAAAAGATAGTGTTTAAAATGATTGTTATATTTTTAAGGTTAACTTGTTATTTGATGTTTAAGTCTTGTGGTATGATTAGTAGTTTAACTGTGAGAGAAAAAGGGCAGAGTTCGTATGCTGAAGGAACAATTTGATGAAGTTTTGCTTCGTTTTTGATCATTGTGTATAAAAGTTTACTTTGTAAATATTCCCAATTATTTGTATTTGTATTATTGTACATTATCAATTTTTTTAAAATGTAAGAAGTCTATTACTCATTATTAGTAATTTAGCTATAACTGTTAATATTTATAAAACATTGTAAAAAGTTTTACTAGTCATATATTAAATTAAGGCAAATCAAAATACTGGAAAAAGACTTTATCAATAATTTCAAAACAAAAAATATGATGAATTACTGACCAGTTAGTGAGATTATTCAAGCAGATAGTTAGTAGTTTCATATATCTTTGAAACAAAATAAAGTGTGATATTTTTAACGGGTGTTGGCGTATAGTTAGAATCATACCAGAGATGGTGATCAAGACGAACTTGTAAGAATGAGCAAGTCCAGCAATTTCACAAAATTTTGGACAGCACATTGTGTGCTCACGTAAAAAAAATCTAATTATTATTAATAATTTAATAAAAATCTTTTATTGAAATTTGAGAAATTTGTTATCTTGATGAATATCTCATCAGTGAGATGGGAATTCTTATAATGTATATAAACGTCAACCTCAACAGCGGATAGGCGAAGGTTTTTACGAACAGATGGTCATACATAACATACCGTGGCTGCTTATTATCATATACTTTATTAATGTTACAAGTATGATTATCAAGTTGGCGAATCCTTACTGTATATTCTCAAGAACTGTAACTGCGTGAACGATTGTGTTATAAAACCATTTTGTTTCTCATCTTTGGCTTAGAAGAAAAGCCCGGTGTTTTTCCATGGATCTGACACTGCAGTACTGCATCACCTCAACATGGCCCCTCAGTTGATTTATTGATTGAAATATTATAAATATGGGATTTCTCTCTTTTGTTTTTCAGCTTTCATTTATTTTATCATCATCACTTACAACAATAAGTTTTATCCAGCATCAATTTGCTCACAATTTTCAAAATGCAATTTTCCAAAATCACCTCTTTATTAGCTCTTATCAAAGTTATTTCTGCTGCTGCTATCACAGTTAGTCTCTCAACTGGAACTGACTTACCAACCGATGTGCAAATTAATTCAACCCCAACTGGAGTCCCAAGTGGTGTTCCAAGTGGTGTTCCAACTGACATCCCAATTGAAGCTTTCTCAGCTTTCCCATCAGGAACTGCTATTCCTTCAGGTATTCCTCCTCAAGATGGTAAAAATGGAACTCAACCTGGTTTTGGTGGTGAACATTTAAACGGTACTATCCCTGATTTTGGTGGTGAACGTTTGAACGGTACTATCCCTGATTTTGGTGGTGAGCATTTGAACGGTACTCATCATGGATTTGGTGGTAAACCTTCAAATGGTTTTCATTTTGAACACCCAGAAAACTTCACCCACCCACCAGAAGACGGACCAAAGGGTGGTTTCCTAGTTAGTGGAACTATATTCACTGCTTTACCTACTGCTACTGCTTAGAAAGCCTACATTTTGTTTTTATTGATTTTTGTTCGGTTTGTGTTTCATAGAAAAGAACTACATTTGATTTACAATATACTGTTTGAGTTATTATTTATTGTAGTTATGTATAGTAAAATTCCATCCCTATTATTATAATTTATTTTCATGATTTTGAACTAATAGTTGCTTAATTGAACAAAATATTCATATCAATTTTGATCAGGATTGGACAGGTATTGAATTAAAAATTAATTTTGAACGACAATTACAAATTTAATTTCCCATTGATTAAAGAGACTAAATGCTTTTGTTCTCAAATTAATCAAGGAAATAAACCCAACACTTCCAGTCTGAATAGGTCTTTTATTATTACAGCTTTAGGTCTTAAATACTTTGACAATAAATAAGATCTCATTCTTTTGATATATTTAAAATTCTTAAATTCAAACAACAATGTTTTTCAAAATATTTCAGCTTAGATAAGCAAAAATACAAATTATTATAACTTTGAAAAGCTTGGAATTTTCATCGTTATTTACAATCCATTCTTTTTATGATAGAGATTATGGAATCATACACTCAATGTATCCTTGTTTTTTAAAGACTGCTATTTCCAACCAAAAACTCCCTTGAGAAAGCCTTCCATTTTTTTGTGGCTTCTACTTAGTATCTTATCTTATAGAACGTGTCAATAGTCTTGAAATAAAAATTGAACAAAATGTGATTTACGATCACTTAAAGTAAAGTTATCTGTCCCAAAAAAAACCCTTTTTCAAACATTATTAGTAGGGTTGACCTCAATTATAGATAAGAACAGAACAATCACAAGTTCAATAAGAACAGTTTGGTCTTTTTTGTACAAAGATTACATTTTTACGAGGAAAGCTAGTGAAGTATTGCACTGTTCGGAACTGCGTGTTCAAAAAAATTGATACAATTAGTCGAAAAATTTAATAATACAATAATATCTTTAGAAAAATGACCAATGAAACGGAATTGTGACACATTTAACAATTCTATTGAAGATCAAAAATAGGTGGGGTTTCCATCCAAGTATTGTTTTTCATGTCATAATAGAGTTATAACCTTTATCTATTTGGAAAAATAAACCTCCACTTATCACCTCCATTTATCTTTTCTATAATTACAAAAGTCATTATTAGATAAATGTATGCTATGATTCTTATTTAAACAATTTTCTTTCGTTTTAAATGTTGACATTAAGTCCGTGTGGAACTCGTGCATTTTTTTCACTTTTGAGATGATGACTTTTTGATTTAATACAATAATCTACTTTCCATGAGCTGATAATTCTTAGATGACCCATATTAGATACAGTGGTGATTTCTTTAACGCATTTATTGCATTTATCGCATTTATAATGCAACTCGACAGTCAGTTGGTAAATCACAGTATATTAACATGCTAACTGTGTGGGATCCTTCATTTTTTGATCAAATATTCTTCAAAAAAATTTCAATCAATTGTTAACATATGTCTTCCTCTGTTGTTTATAAATTACTCAAAAATGGTACAAAAATCCCAAGTGTTGGATTTGGGGTTTATTTAGTTGATATCAGAGATGCCATTGATTCTGTCTATCAAGCTCTTGATGCTGGATATTGTCATATTGATACCGCTGAGAATTATTAAAATGAGGTTGAAGCTGCCAAAGGTGTTAAAAAATGGCTTGAAACCAATCCAGAGTATCTGAGAAAAAACATTTATTTCAACACCAAGATTTCTCCAATGAGAATTTCTGCTTTGGAAACTGCTAAAAGTATGAAAGAAAATCCAAAAGATGTTAAATCCATTGGTGTTTCTAATTATGGGGTCAAACATCTGCAAGAAATTTTTGATAATGGTACTATTAAACCAGTGATTAACCAAATTAAAATTATTCCATGGTTAACTAGAAAAGAATTGGTGGATTTTTGTAAAGAAAATGATATTGTTGTCGAGGCTTGATCACCATTAGGTGGAGGTACAAGAATTAATGATCCAGAAATCAGTGCATTAGCTAAAAAATATGGGAAGACTAACGCTCAAATTTTGATTAAATGGTCTCTCCAATCTGGTTTCATCCCATTACCAAAATCCACCACTCCTTCAAGAATTAAAAGTAATTTTGATGTGTTTGATTGGGAATTATCAAAAGAGGATTTGAGAAGCTTAACCCATGATGATCTATACCAGCCCTTTCTTCCAAGCTGGGATCCTTCCAAAAATGACTAACTTATAGTCAACTAAGTAATCCGAATTATTTATAAAATTGTCTTGTCTAATGATTTTTAAGTTTTAAAAATCAGCTTGTAAGTTGTAAACTTTTGAGCTGATTATTGAGCCATATAATAAGAAACTGAGTAGCGTTTTCAGATCTAATGGCAAATAATTTAAAAGAGCTTATATAACTACTGTTTTCTATGCATAATTATCGACCCCAAAACCAAAGATGTCAAAAAAGTTAGTTTATTTTTCTTACAAAATATCATTAAGTTGATGTGGCGTTCTAGTAGTTGATGGAAATTGAAGTACTAATTAGCTGATTTCATTTGCTCTAAAATTTGCAAACCTATAGCAAAAAACATTACTATGGAACCTTGAAATAATCCTTTTTTGGCTCAAATGAAGGTCTTTGAAATAATACAGTTTTACAAAAGAATTGAAGAAATGCGATGTAAAATATTCCTGTATAATTTTCTTTGTTTGATATCTTTTTTGAATGATTTTGATCCGTTTTGTAATTAAGTTAATTGAATTACTGAATTTTGCACTGTAACGTAAGCCTGACAATTTAGCTGAAATCCCATCTCGACAATGAATAAGATCTCACATTTAAATACTATGATAAATTTCGAGAATTAATAATCTTTTAATCTCTTGTTATATTTTCTTTCTGCCACTTTTGTTCAACATGATTTGTCTAGATTATGATTCCAATTTTACCATTCACTATAAAATTTTTTCAACAAATCTCATAATTTTAATTTAGTGTATTATTATAATGTAAATTGTGAAGAAAGGTTACTATCAATATTTATATGAAATCTTATTTAAAACAAATTAGAAAAGTTTATCCATGGTAACTTACTTCAAAAACTTAAATTACCATTATTAAGATCATTATACAACATTTACTAAAAATACTCTCTTCTCCCCTTTTAATAATTTGAAGCTTACGTAAGCAAGAATATAAATTAGAAATTTCAAGATTGATAATTTCCAATATTTTTATTCCCTTCTTTATTGATATAAGGTACGAATAATTGTGATAATTAATTAAAGTGTTTACTGACTAACTCACAGATCGATAGAGATTGTATTAGAAATAATTATATAAAATAAGAAAGCCGCCTCCCTTTATAGTAAACTTGGTGGCAAATAATAGATAACAAAAAAAGAGTTATACTACTTTATATAACGTTTCAATAGCTTTAAAATAAAAATAGGTTCAAGTAATTTGTTCAATTTTTATTTTTTTTTTAATATGATTGATACTTTTCAAGATTGGAAAAATCAATCATAAATTTTGTTGGTAAAATGTTATCTTTGACATTTTCAATTAATAGAATGTTTTCAGACACATTGATTTTTAATGAATAGTTAACAATCTTAATCCAGTATCGTTAATATCATAATAACTTTTGAAACAGTCATTAAGTTCATGTTTAAAAGCAAAATTCAAAAATGGTCATTAATGAATTATAACTGATTTGTTGAATTTAATCTCATTCCAGTGTATAAGATTACATTTGAATAACAAAGTGATTGTTGAACTGTTTAGTCTTACTTAATGATGTAACACTCTTACTGAGTTATACTTAATGATACTGAACAATACTATCAATGTATATAAGCATAATCATAAACAGTTTGGGATTTCCATATTTAATATTTGAATCTTATGATAAGATTTTTCAGTAAATAAGAGAAATAGGATTAGCCAACAGAATTAGCATGTCAAGGAACAACTTGGTAATGAAGCCTCGCTTTAAATTGTTTTTTCGTCATATGAACTTCAACAACCTATTTAAAAGTATTTGTTTTAAATAGTCTATTCACTATCAGACGTTAATTCAAAAACAGAAATTAGACTGAAAATTTTCAATTTCCTGCTGGTTATTACTTGATTGTGTAGATTATAAAAACAATTGTCAATATATCAACGACTATTTTTCAATTGTAATGAATATTGATGGTTAATTAACATTATTTAACGATACTGTAAAATCACAAAAAGCAGCTAATCCAGATCTCGAAAATGTTTCATTCCTTCATAGAAATTTATCAACTACATGATAATAAGTTCTTACAAAAAGATATTTCGCTAACGCAGTTACCAAGAATTGCCACTATTTTAAGGCAATTTCAGTATGAGATCGTAAACGACGTTTGTTCTAGATACCCTTTCCCCTCTGGTTATTCATTAAATATTAAATACCACAGTGAATGGGCAGCATTGTTTTATAAATGAAGCTGAAGAAAAGAAAAAGAATTTAAATTTGAATGAAAATGAGAAAAAAATTCTTTTTTATTTTGCAAAAAAATAAAAAATCGAGTGCTCGTAACCACAACTTTGATCACGTGGTAATTACATAAGCAAGTTTGATATTACGTTCTTGTTTTGAAAAATTAAGTAATATTTAGTGAGTTCGTATAGAGAAATTAAATTGCAGGGAAAGTCGTTGAATATTCTTGTGTTCTCAAAAGTGTAGCCGTTCGATAGTGCCTCTTTATTTATTTAGCATCGTTTATAAAAATTTCAAACTTATATTAGTTCGAGTAATTCGTTCAACTTTTTTTTCTTAAATTATTATTGTTCAAGGTTGAAAAATATATGTATAAAGTTCTATTGTTATTGGATTAATTTACACATTTCCAAACACGATTTAATTGGTTGACAGATTGGAATCTTTTAATTGGATAGAACTTTACGTCTCTTTTAAAAATTTTATGGGGTTGTAATTATTTTATCATTGAAAAAAAGTATAGTATAGTATATTATAATA
>JBAKFZ010000284.1:0-12833 GCA_037355385.1 Saccharomycopsis sp. FM-2023a
AAAAATAATAATATAAAAGAAGAAATACATAGTAAACATTAAGATTGACTAATCCATTTTTGTTGAACAAAAAATTCATAAATTTTTGAAGTTTTATTAACATCAATTTTCAACAATTCTCGAGCGGTTCGCTTCTTTAAAGTTCCACCTGATTTAATGAGTTCTCTAAATAAAGTTTCTTTGATTGCCAAATAAGGCTTTGGACGTATTCTCAAGCTAGAGCAAAGTTTCTGTTCTTTAGGAGATAATAGATCATAATCTGGCGCATGTGTAATATCCAAAGGATTAACGGTGGTTTTTTTAATGTTCTTATTTATACCATTACTAGTAGTATTGGTTCCAAATCCTGAAGGAGGACCGGGTATTGGTTGATAATTATTAGTACCGATTAATTCTGTCAAATATCTATCAGCGGCACTCGAACTGGTTCTACTATGTCGAGTACCAGAAAGATTAGAAGCTCTTTGAATTTGATTGACCCTGGCAGCTTTACTTTTTTCATATTTAACACCTCCATCAACCGTTGTAATTCCATTATTTCTCCAACTTTGAAGTTGAGCTATTCTATTTCTCAAAGCAAATTCACTCAAAATATCTTCAGAAAAACTCTCAAAATCTTCAGGGGTCATTATTCTAGTGTATGCTTTTAATCTATTGTGAAGATCTTTTTCCTCTTTTGATCTTTTCTTCTTTTTATCATTTTCCATATTTTTCTTATAATCTAGTAAACCATACTTCAACATTAATCTTTTCCTTTCAGCCCTTGCCGAAAGTCTAGCATCATAAATTTCTAACATTGTAAGTTTTAAGTTAACATCTTCTTCCTTGTCATCTGGCTCAAATGTCATTTCTTTAATTGTTTGTTCTGCATCATTTTCAAATTCTTGTTCGAATTCTAATCTACCTGGCATATACCCATGAATCTCATGACACAATGGAACTGAGGCAGGAGGTTTGGGAATTGGTGGTGGCAATGGGGCATTTAACCTTTCCTCTAGACGTTTCTTTCTCTTTTGTGCAAAACTATCTTGTGAAACATACGAGAAATCTTTATTCATTTCTGGTAATGGATAACTATTGGAATTTAGATAAATATCAAAATAATGTTTTTTAACCTCCTCCTTAGATCTACCACCAATATGTTTGGCAATATCTGTCCAATTTCCTAAACCACAAGTTTGCGCACCTTCAATTAATAATAATTCTTCATCAGCTCCCCATTCTTCATCAAAAATTGGGAAAGCTGGTTGCTCAATGATACGATAGTCATGATAAGGTTTATGTGTCCCACTTACCTCTCCCGATGAAAAACATGGAACACAGAGATCATATTCTGGACATTCAGCGCAAGAGACTCTAACTCTGTTGGAGCAATCTTGCCCACAGACGTCACAATGAAATTGTCCTGAACTCATATTCAGAAAATGAGACAATCTAGTGCTCTAAGTACTATTGTGGTAATTGGAAAACAATCAAACAGTTTTGATTTGATTGATTGGTTTAAATAAACACTGCTTCATACTGACACAAACAGCCCTCACCCACAGTTTGTTTTTTTTCAGACAAAAAAAAATTGGTGAGCCCACGAGCTATATCATGTGATAGATTCTGTCAAAATTGTTTTACAACCTTTTGATCTTTAAAGTCCACTACTAGTTGATAAAAATAGTATTAAGAATAACAATTATAAAGAAAAAGTAGCTTTTTCATAAAGGGAAGCAATAGTTACTGATTTTTCTGTAAGACTGTTTTCACAATCCTCTAAAATAGCAGCATGATCATTAATTAAATTATTGAGTTCATTAATATTTCTGACAAAAAGAGCTCTAGCATTAATTGCTTTTTTCATTAATAGGAACTCAGAATTAACAAAATCTTCTGCCATTAACCGCCAATTATTATAATCTTGATTATTGGAATTAGTGACATTTTGCAACAAATCTTTTTTTATTGGTGAATATGCTTTGGGTTTTTCGGGATTAGAAAGAGTTCCTTGCTGGAAAAGGCTTGTCCTTTTACTAGAGAAAGTATCATTATCTGAGGCAAGCTCCTCGATTCCTTTTTTTAATTGTCTCTTTGGAGTAGAAAATTCCACGGGAGTGGGAGTTGATTCACCATTTGGTTTTGACGCTTGATAAAGCTTCTTTTTTTCATTGGTCAACTTTGGAGGAGAGAACATAAACTTGTTTTTGGAAATTTTTTTTGCCATTTTTGAAATCTTAAATGCTTTCTTTATTGGGATGGAATGGCTGCTTTAGACGAGTTAATTAAAACTATATATTTTGAGCGGTTAAATGAGTTTGAATTTGAAATCGGACGTGACATTAGCAGCACTTAAAGCAAAATTTTAATCATCGCAGATGAAATTGAAATTATTTTTCAAGAATTTCAATATTAAGAGAAAAAAGAATTGGGACTTCTAATTTAGCTCGAATTTCGATTGTAAATGTCCATAATCGAGTGTTCTATTAATAAAATGATTCTCTTAAATCAAGGAAGGGATTCCTAATTATAAGAGCTTTCCATGACTTGTGGAAACATCAAGTGCCAAAGTGAACGAAAGTTTTTGGGTTATTATCATTTGAAATCCGACAGTCTTTAGTGTCCATAGACGTACGCTACTGAATATTTCGGAAACAAATCCAATGTATAGATACCTCAAAGCAGCATAAATACTTCCTATTTTGGTGGAACGTGAAGATGAAATTATCATCTACCGGAAGTTTTTTAGCTCCATATTAGCTATAGAGAAATTACTCTTGGTGTACACATTTCATAGCTCAAAAGACATTCGTTCGTTGACACAAAAGTATCTTTTGAGTGAAGGTTCATTTTGACGGCTCTTCATATGATTTGAATGCAGAGGAATAATGATTTCCATATAATAAACCCATTGATTTGATCATATTGTTTGAAAAATTGGAGTTATTGTTGGGAAAACAATAATTAACTTCTAGAAACTATTGTAGCTATTTTTAATTTTCACAGTTATGTACAATTAATGATTGGAATACAGCTGGTCACCAGTGGGTTGGGTAGAACTGACTGTACAATATTTCTCATGGTTCAATTAGAATGTGATTTTTTCTCTTACCTTCCAAACAGATAGAATATAACCTTCGAGTTTTTTTCACGACACTCTTCAACCTGAACATGTTTGGCTATCTCAATGTATCATTCAATAATCAAATCGATTTGTTGTTGATGGGGAGTTCAACTATATTATCACGAAGGAGTTGGTTAATTGACCTCACCTATAAAGGTTTTCCATACCCTGACCAGAATTAGACTGTACTAACACCATCAACAAACCTGGACACGAGTCATAATTAATTACCAGCAAGTTCATTTCAGAGAGCATACTTATACGAATAAACCTGTTTAACTTTCTAAATATAACTAAATTAATGAGATTTTATTTGCTGGAAGGTGGTTTACGAAGTAATTAAGATCCATGGAACCAGTTCGTTATTCTTTATACAAAAACGCTTTCTGGTTGCTCCAAAAAATCCCAACCTCAATTCTGGTCTATTGACCTAGACAAGTTGTGAATAGTTCATTTTCCAAACTTATATTCATAACGACCTCGCAAAATAGCATATAGTTTTTGAAGTCTATCATTTCATTCGATTTGTATTTTAGCGAGAAGAAGAAATCATTTTGGAGATTCGAGGAAGGAGTTTAATAATTGGTTGACAGAACAGAAATTGGTGGATTATGCATGGAAGGAAAGCTAAATTGAAAGGTGCATACTGCAGATGCCATCGTTTTTTTCAACATGTCGCCCTTTCCGCCCCATGACAACCTTACACCCAAAAGGCATAACGACTGGAAACTGACAAGAAAACATCAAAGGATACAGGAATGTCCCCTTAACAGCAACATTAGCTATGCATTACTTCCCTCTGTTGAATTTTATATGAAGCTTGTAGATTCAAAAGCATCAAGGGCTTTTTGGAGTTAATTGGAAGATCTCTTCAATATAAAAGCAAGTCAACAAGGTCTAATTAGAGCTCATTAGTCTGTTGTCAAAATAGCTTAAGAAGAACGACAATTAATCAATCTCTCTTCTTATAGCTTGTACACATTTCCTATCATAAAAAGTTGTACGAACTTGGATATTTGCGAGTCAAAAAGAGTGTGTTAGTGCGTTGTGTTTTTCTTTATTCCCTGCCTTGAATTTAATAAAAGTACAAAATATGATTTTTAGCAAGCTCTTCTGCAGTTGTACACAATCTTTTTGATAAATCGCTATTCGGTAAGCGAATCGATGGAATAGCATCGCATGAGGAAACATAAATTATAAGCAACAATAATGTTGAAGAATTGTGAGTGAGTTGACCAGAGATTTTTCTTGTACAAAATACTTATATTCGAATTAGATATTACCAAATCTAGTAAAAAATAAACCCATAACTGGTAAACAATAATTTCAGGACTTCTAGCTAATTAATTATAAATAGACGACCATTTGTCTGTAATTCACAAAAACTATCAAAGGATTTTTCAATTAAATTATCAATCAATTAATCAACATTGCTTTATTCATAACGCCTAGCCAATAGTTTTTTATAATGCAATTTTCCAATTTCTTCCCAATCTTAGCTGTTGCTATTTTGCAAGTCAGCGCTTTACCAATTGAAAAAAGAGCTGATATTGTCTCCTCAGTTGTTTCTCAAATCACTTCTGATGCTGTCTCTAATATTAATGATGGTACCTCTGCAGTTTCAAGTATTCTCTCCCAAGTTTCCAATGCTGTCTCCTCTCAGGCCTCACAAGTTTCTGATGCTGCCTCATCTGCTATTGTACAAGCTTCATCTATTGTGAGTGGTGTTGTTTGTAACCCATTAGATGCAGGTTGTAACCCTCTTGCTGCTGCCACTTCAGCTGTTGGTCAAGCTACCTCTAATATTGGTGCTATTAATAGTGCTGCTTCATCAGCTGTTTCTGGAGCTCGTTCAGCTGTTTCCTCCCAAGTTAATGATGTGTCTTCTTTTGTCTCTTCTGCTGCTTCCCAAGCCTCTTCTTTTGTCAGCAGTGTTATTTGTGATGATCTTTCCATTAGTGCTGATGGTTCTTGTCCAGCCTCTTCCACTTCCTCGGATTCCAGTTCATCATCTACTGTTTCTTCGACTACTACTGCTTCCTCATCTAGCTCTTCTGCCACCTCAAGTGACTCATCTTCCTCTTCCAGTAGTACTTCATCAGCCTCCTCTGCTGCTTCATCCTCTTCATCTGGTTCTAGTTCAGCTGCGTCATCTTCTTCATCTGGTTCTAGCTCTGCAGCTTCATCTTCTTCATCTGGTTCTAGTTCAGCTGCGTCATCTTCTTCATCTGGTTCTAGTTCAGCTGCGTCATCTTCTTCATCTGGTTCTAGCTCTGCAGCTTCATCTTCTTCATCTGGTTCTAGCTCTGCAGCTTCATCTGCTAGTGGCTCCAGTGCCTCCGCTAGTGCTTCTTCTAATGATGGTTCTAAAAGCTCAAATACTGCCTCCGGTTCTGCTGCTTCTTCCTCCCCTACTAATGGCTCTAATTCTGGCTCTGACTCTAGTGATGGATCTTCTGGATCTGGTTCAGATTCTAATTCTGGCTCTGACTCTAGTGATGGATCTTCTGGATCTGGTTCAGATTCTAATTCTGGCTCTGACTCTAGTGATGGATCTTCTGGCTCCGGTTCAGATTCTAGTGATGGATCATCAAGCTCTGGCTCAGGCTCAGGTTCAGGTTCCGGTTCAGAATCTAGTGAAGGTTCTTCAAGCTCTGGCTCAGGTTCAGGTTCAGGTTCCGGTTCAAACTCTAGTGATGGTTCTTCAGGCTCAGGTTCAAGTGATGGCTCTTCAGGTTCAAGTGCTGGCTCCTCAAACTCAGGATCAGGCTCAAGCTCAAGCTCCAGTGCTTCTGGATCCGGATCTAGTTCAAGCGACTCCTCTAACGGTATCCAATCTTACGAAGGTACTGGTTTCAAAATGACTTCTGGTTTTGCTTCTGCTCTTACTGTCGTCGTTTTAACCTTATCTGCTATTATTCTTTAAGTGGATTTCTTTGCATGAACACTTAATATTTTTTTACTTATTTGATATCTTTTCAAAATTCTTTATTAGCCTTTTATTTAACCCTTTGATTCTACTTGATTTTCTAACAAATTTTAATTTTTTAACTTATAATTCTTAAATACAATAAACATTTATATTATAAATACTTCTGTAACTCGAAACTTGAGAGTATTCTCTCAAAGTCTGTTTTTTTTAGTAGATTTTTTCATGTTGACACTTTTCATGCATATTTTCACTGGTGTTTGGATTGTTCTTTTGGTGTTTTGATGTTTTTCCCAAGATTTTTTTTCTAGACTAGCCTTAACAGTGTTTATGAATGATTTTAAGAAACGAATTCTTTGATAATGTCATACGAAATTGAAATGGAATATAATGGTGAGCTCATAAACATCACGGAGGAGCTAGATGATGATGATAATGTTGTGAATTATCAATTAGAAAAAATAGCTCAAGAAAAAAAGTTCAATTCAAAGATTTTAACTGGGAAAAAGGAGGATATTCACACAGAAACTGAAGAAGATAAGAAGAAAATGCTATCTTATAGTCGAGGATTTTTTAGTTCTAGTGACAAGAAAGAGAAGACAAGAGTCACCGAAGAAGGAAAAGAAAAAAAGGGTAAAGGTAAATTAAATGAAAATTACTTAGAAGATACAAAAAATCAATTTAATGAACTTATGGAAGAGATGGGCATTAGCAAAGTTGAAAATCATGAAAAACCATTCAAATATGAGGAAGTCAAAAAAACAAAGCCGATTAAGGAGAATACTAGTCTACTGGAGTCATCTATTATTAACTCTTCAACTCTTCAAAAAACTACTGCTAGAATCAACAAACTAAAAGCCAAAAACGCCAAAAGTTTGTTTATTCCCAAAAAAACCAGTTCAAAAAAATCAAAAAAGGAAATTATCAAACTACCGGAAAAAACTAAGGACTTGAATATACAACCGATCAAAAAATTATCAAAGGAATCAAAAATTGAAATTTTGCCGATCGAATCACTTGCTAACACCATCAAGCCTGAAAGGAAATCCAAATCAAAAGAACCACATGAATCACTCGGTCAAGGGTTCCCCATTGCTGGAACTATTATTGATATACCTAAACCCAAGAAGGAAGTTTCAACTGAAGATCTACCACAAATTGCCACAGAAGACCTTTTAGAATTACAAATGATCTTGGATGAAATTGAACATCTGGATAATGACAGTGAAGTGAGAGATGA
The DNA here is from genome assembly GCA_037355385.1 of Saccharomycopsis sp. FM-2023a. NCBI lineage: Eukaryota > Fungi > Ascomycota > Saccharomycetes > Ascoideales > Saccharomycopsidaceae > Saccharomycopsis > Saccharomycopsis sp. FM-2023a. The sequence continues at coordinate 7,276 of JBAKFZ010000284.1, forward strand.
TATTGGAGGAGTTGAAGGAGAAGAAGAAGAAGAAGAAGAAGAAGAAGATTTGATTAATATGGAATCGTTTGATGAAGAACAATTGTATAACAGAGTTTTTCCTTGGTTGAAGGTTAATGGTGATGCATCTGATGAAGCAAAAGAGGAACCTAAAGATGAAGAGATTAACATTGGCGTTCTTAATTTAGATTCTGATAGTGACGATGATGATGATGATGAATCAGTGGGAAGACTTGTTTTGGAAAAACCAATTATTTCTGAAGAAATTTTAAATCAAGTTAAAACTAAGTTAGCTTATCTGATTGATAATACGGTACTTGAAGAAATCAAAACTGATACTATTCTAAAAACAGACAGTATTGCTGTTTCTTCTGAAACTTTAAAACCAATCTTAAAAGATTCTAATAATAGTAATATGATCAATGAAGTTCAAGAAACCATTTTAAAACCCAAAAAAAAATCCGTTAAGTTTTCCCAAACTGTACAAGTCAAAGAAGTTAAACCTACTACTGAAATCATTAGAGAAAAAATTGAACTTGATAAATTATATAAAGGGGTCTTTGGAGATGAATTTAGTGATATTCAAAAACAAATTTCTGAAAACATGGCAATTTTTGGTAAATCAACCGCTTTATCAGTTGAAGTTCCTGAAGAACATAAAGAAGAATTAACTGACGATGAAGATGAAGTAAAATTCAATGAGATTGTTTCGGATGCCATTGTAGAAAAACAAATCATTGATAATACTTTTACCGAAAATGTTAATGACATTAATACAAATTCTATTTTAGAAAAAAATATTAATCTTACAAAAGAAAATACCAGAAGAAATAGAAAGAATAAAGTATCTAGATTTAAACAATTTCAAATGAGTAATGATGTATAAGTATACAAACAAATGTTTCTCAACAAATCAAGTAGGAAATACTTTAATTTCGCAATGATCTTTTGGGAAAATTTCTCCTGATAAAGGATCCACAAGTTTTGGGAAACTTTGATAAACATTTTCTTTATTTTGAGAAGCAAAACATTTAAAATCTTCAAAAAGATTCGAATAATCTTCAATTAAATGCTCCTCATTAGACTCCAAAATATGAGTAAAATTAACTAATAAAGATTCATTAAATTTAGATAAAGCTTCTTGATCATATATGTTATTATTTGGTAATATAACCGGGGATTTATAAGAAAGTTTAGAACTAGTATGATGAGAAAAAACTAATTGACTACTTAAGCTAATCAATTGAGATGATGAACAAATTGAACAATGAGCTGACTTGATTTTTATCAATCTTTGACGGAATTTTTTGTTGGAGCATAAGACATCATTTTTAATGATTTTTTCATCAATGTTTGAATTAATATTTATTGAATTATTTGCTTTCTTTAAATCATCGAGAGTAACACACGTTCTTGTTCTTAAAGCACTTAATCCTAATGATAATAAATTTTCAAACATTGAAGAGGAGGAAATCAATCCAAAAAATTCATTATAATCCCTAACAAAAATTTGATTCAAATAGTTATATCTTTTGACTGACAATAACTTGTAATATGAAAATAAATTTTTATTTGTAAGATAATTTTTAAAAATCAATTTTTGATGTTTAGAAACTTTTAACAGGTTTAAAAACTCAATTAATAATTTCTTATTGATAATAACTTGGAAATTATCATATACTTCTGGAGAATAATAATACGAATTCATGTTTTTGAGGAAATATTTTTTTTTATAGAAATTTTTGATCAAATAATTCTCATATTTGAGAAACAACAAGATAATAGTATGTGGTAACGTTAATAAGCCCATTGCTACTCTAATTTTTTCAAAGTATTTATTGTGGTCTTCTTTACTTAATTGATAAATTTCATTTTTCATAAAAATTAAAACTTCAGATGAATGAGGCTCAGTAATGGAAGTGATTGGTTCTAAATTGTTTAAGCCCATTAAATTTTCTCTTTTTAGCACACTGTCTTTGATATGTTCAATATAAGTAGTTAAATAACACTCAAACTTCAAACTAGATTGAACCTTCTTCAATAATTTATCGTTTTCTTTGATCCAATCAAATAATAAATTTTTGCCATTTTTATTATACAATATATCTTTAGTAATTAAATTGGATCTAATAATTAAATCATAATCAACCAATCCTGCATTTTTGAAGTTATGTAAATAAAATAATGATGGAGTATTTAAAATGTAATTAGAGATTTCTTCGGAATTATTTTCAAGATTATTGAAATCAATTGATCCTTTTAAAAATTTATTGGGAATGTCACCAAAATCACTAGTTTTCAAAAGATATTGAGCAATTAAAATATTTATTTGTGATTTATACCAATTACTAAGTTGAGAAGCAATTGCATCTTTATCTCCAAGCTCTGAATCTTGATCAGACAGTTTACCCAATTTACCCAATTTGCCCATATTTAGAAAAACAAACTCTTGCTCTGAGGGTGAGAGAACACCATTTTTAATATCATTAAGTTTAGTAAAATTCTTCATTCTCAAAGACAATCTTTTCATATAATCATCTTCCAGTCGACTTTTGTCCTCAAGTTTCTCTTTATAACCTTCTAAATTGGATATTAGCAATCTTAATTTAGTTAAAGTCTCTTGAGGATTGTAACTATTATTTTCATCATCTATAATATGTGCTTCTAAAGCGGTTGTTTGTTTCTCATTCAATTTGTTGATTTCTTTCAAATTTCTTTTGAACAACTCGAGAGGAGTCTTGAACGAATGTTCGTTCAATTGCACGAAGAAGTCTACTTTAATATCCTCCTTCACCTCTGTCATTTATCCTTCTCTTTCTATTCTATTTCTCTTTCACTTATTTAGATTGGATTTAAGATGAGATGAGATTTTTGGGGCAAACTTACCCCCTGGGGTGTTGCACCCCATTCCCCTGACAGCTCTTCGCAAAACAAGACAAACAAGAAGATGAGATGAGCCAAAAAACAAGAAATCTTCCCAAACCATTCCACTCCATGAGTTCTTCCAATTCCCTTATTCCGCCCGTATATTTACTACAGACAAACTTTGGACTCAAACTTGCGGAGGCCCTTGAGAAAGAACAACTCTCCAATCCTTCTAAGAACTCTGCTAATAGTAGTAATAACAGTATTGATGATGATTCCAACAACACCAATCCTTCTAGTAGTTTACTAATGAGACTACTGGCAGAAGGAATCATGGGTGATGAACCAGCTCTTTTATGGGAAAGTGTCCCAAATTACTACAATAGCATTCTTTCTATTATAAATGAACGTTCATCAGAAATCAAATCAACTACTTCAAACTTTATCGAAGATACCCATAATAATAATAATAGTAGTATTGCTCGAAATAATCAAGAATTCAACAATGATAATGCTTTATTGGAAGAAAATGGCACTTTTATTGCAGGATTGGAAAATATCCCAATCAGTGACCCTCCGATTTCTGCGGTTCTTACAGATACTGAAGAAAAAGTGATTGATAATTATCCTCTCCCCACTAAATGGATAGTTGCCAATGCAGAAATGAAAAAAAGATTGGTAGATTCGAGTATTAGTAAAGAAAAATTGGAAGGAAAAGAAGCTTTTTTGAAGATATCTGATGATGGACTTTTAATAAATGCGGTTTCTCAAAATAATTTTGGGGTTGGAATTGGTAAATCTTCGAATCCTGTTAATTTTTTATTAAAAGGTAATCATTGTATTCCAAGCGAATGTGGAATTTTTTACTATGAAATTACAATTAAAACAAAGTTGAAAGTTTATAATTTTTCTCTTGGATTTGCTAAATCAGGATATTCAAAATTTCAAGATCAGCAAAGTTCAATCAATATCAATAAAAAAATTGCGATTAGTGATCTACCAGGTAAAGCTGATATGTCATATGGCTATAATGGACAACTGGGAAAGGTTTCTTATTCCAATAGAGACTCAAGAGATTATGGTCCGACTTTCGGTAATAAAGATATTATTGGATGTGGAATTGATTATTATAATAAAAGAATTTTTTATACCAAAAATGGAGAATATTTAGGTCCAGCTTTTACCAAAATTACCAACTGTGAATTTTTATCTCCAGTCATTGGATTTAATAGTATTGATTTAAATCCTATTGTCAGTAGTACTAATAATAATAATACTGATAATGATGATGACAATAATATTAATAATAACAGTAATTCTTTGGAGGGAGGAATTGGGAGATTTTATTTTGGGGGTCGTCCGCGGCGAATGAGAATAAAATCAGATTCTTCATTTCAAAATTTTGCACAAAGTCTTGATGAATTTAATAATCGATATGTTTTACATGAAATTGGTTCAAACTTTGGTTTTTTCACAAATGATTCAACTAGTCATAATTTTTATTTTGATATTAATGGTTATATTAGTAATGTTAAAGGAGAAATTTACAGGAAGATTTATAAAAAAAATCTTAGTTTATCAGGTTCAAATGAATCATCATTTAATTTTGAAAATTTTGAAAAAAAAAAATCAAAAGTTTCTTTATTATTAAATGATCAATCATTTATTGAGAAAGATGTTGTTAGGAATTCATCGGGAGGAAAACTTGTTTTGAAAGATTTTGAATGTAAAATTGCTATTAATAATTTGATCAAAAATTATTTTGAGCATTTGGGTTACTCACAAAGTATTAAAGCTTTCAAAAAAGATTTAAAAAATGAAATTTTAATGAATGATAGCTTGAAAGTTAAGAAAGATGAAGATGAGGATGATAATGATAATAATATTAATGATAATGATAATGATAACAACACTAATGATGTTGTAACTTATAAAGAAATTATTAGAAACTGTTTAATTAATAATAAGTTTGATGATTTAATAATTTATCTCAAAGATAATTTTCAAGAATACTTTGAATTTAATGAAGAATTTAACGAGGAATTAAATCTTGATCTAATTTCTTCTTCATTAATATTCGAAATTAAATGTTTAAAATTAATCAAATTAATTCAAAAAACCATTAAAGACGAAAATTTTTTGGATGAAACCATTGATTATATAAAATTATTAAGAAACCAATATCAAACATCAAAAAGTAAGTTAAATTTATTGAATTGCTTTTTCCAATTGTTATTCAAAAATGAAATTAAAGAAGAAGTGTTAGAAAATGAATTTGATCATGAAAAATCAATAAATAAAAAATCTTTTGATCATTTATTAAAAGAAAAAGGTTATTCAAATTTAAAACTTAAGATCAATGATAGATTAAATTCTTTTATAATGAAAAAAAAGGGTAAATCATCAATCACTAATTTGGAAAAATTGATTAATTTAACAGATGCTTATTTGAATAAAATCAATGATGAAAAATTATCAAATGAAAGTTTATTTATAACTATTGACAAAGATATTTTTATTTAAACATTTGATCGAATTCATTAAGCAAACTTTGTATTGCTTCATTAATTAAATTAACTTTATAATTATTAAAAATCAATTTTTTTTTTGTAAATATTTAAATGATTCATCTTTAAATTGACAATTTTCAATCAATTCATCAACATTTTTCAATGTAAAATCTTTATAGATTA
>JBAKFZ010000285.1:0-12693 GCA_037355385.1 Saccharomycopsis sp. FM-2023a
CTATGTAAAGTTTGCAATTTATGAATTGGGATCGCTACTTTATAAACTGAGATCAGACACAATTTCAGGGCAAGCGATAAGAAGTCTTGCACAGTACTGGAGCGATCAAACATTTCTTCAGAGACAACTCTTGAATTTCTAATTACTCCAGTAATTGGATTCATAGTTGGAGGTGGTGGATCAAATGGTAATCTGCCTTCCATTAATGCATATAATAAAACTCCTAATGACCAAGTATCAGTCAATCTACCATCATAAGGTAATCCCATTAATAACTCTGGAGCAACATAATCTTCACTACCACATCTAGTTTCTAAAAATGGAGAATCTGGGGAGATTTTCTTACTTAATCCAAAATCAGTTAAAGTAATTAATGATTTTGTTATTAATTGATCAGAATTATTAAAACTTATTAACTGATATTCCAGAAAATTTAATACTTTGGAAATTTCAAAATTTACCAAAACATTCTCTAACTTAATATCTCTATGAACAATATTTTTTGAATGTAAATAACGAACTGCTGCCACAATTTCTGAAAAACATCTTCTTAACAAAAACGGTTTGATTTTAGATCTATATTGACTTGCAAATTCAAATAAGTCTCCTCCGATACAATATTTTAACATTGTAATATTGTTGTTATGACTTTCTCCATAACCTAAAATTTCAATAATACATGGATGATGACAATTTTTTAGAATATCTAATTCTCTAAATAAAGAGAACTTAATTCCTTCATCATTACTTGTCTGGAAATCAGTGATTTTGATGGCAACTGTATTAATGTTTTCAATATTTTCATTTATTAATTCACCCAAGATAACGGTACTAAATGATCCTTTACCAAGAATTTTTTTAAAATTCCATAAGTGTGGGGAACCTTTAATGTCAATCCCTTTATAAATTTTCTTGTAACCTTGTTCTTTTAAAATAGAATCAGTTGATAAATTATTTGATTCTTGAGTTTCTCTCTGAATTTGAGAATCATTATCTTGATTTAAAATTGAATTTATTAAAGAAGAATCTTTTGGTAATGGAGTTGAAAAAAATCTTTTTTGTTGTTGAGGTTTATTGAGATTATTTGGAATAATTGGATTTAACTGAATTTTTTTGGCAATAATCTTTTCATTATTACCAGTGTTATCATTATTATTACTATTATTATCAAGATCATAAAATGCCAGAGCAACCATCCGACTTTTGATATTCGACATTTTCAACTCCTCACTTCGTAGGTTAGTAATATTATTTTTGTTATTGTTATTATCATTATTATCTTGAATTATTCGAAGAGTAGAAGGTTTAGGATCATTATTAGGAAATTGTATCGGAATGGTTGAAAATTCCGAATTTCTTCTTGGATCAAAAACAATTGGACTTGGAAGATTAGTGATTGATAACACTTTTGGAGAATTTGAGCAGTTAGAAGAAGTATTTGATTTGATACTGTCTGATCTTTTAACCGGAGATATCAGAAAATTTGATAGAATAGATTTGTTAGAGCTAATTGAATGATTTCTTTGAGGCGGCTGGAAAAAAATTGAATTGGGAGGTGAGAACTTTTCATTGTTATTAATTAAAAAATCCAAAACTTCATTTTGATTAGTTGTTGTTGATGAATTTTCAGGGATCTTCACACTTAAAATTGGATGAGTTTGGGATTTTTCATCAACATTACTCATTTTGAATTGAAATTGCTTGTGCCAAGTGAGATTCAAAAAATGATCTTTAGGCCAACCGATAGTCCCTTTATGTAGTTATTTATAAAGATTATTTCAATAAAAAAAGGTCCTTTTTTTGAAGATGCAGTTTCACTTCAAAGCCTTGGGTTATATTGGTATATTAGTATTTCCTGATGATTCGAATAAGCGTGGAAAAGTCTGGTGATGATAAGAGGTTCTATTGAAATAAGTTTGTGTTGCAGAAACTGTACCAGAAGGCCAGTGCTTTAGTAACAAAAGAGGCTGGCTTTTGTTGATATGGCAGTTGCTGATGAATTTTGTTTTTTATTTTCGGTAGAGGTTGCGTGCAATCCTTAAAATTGGTAAGTTTCCAATAGATAATCCCAGTGGGAAAAGTTCTCCGGGTCCCTCAATTGGGCTAAGATTAGTCATTCGGTTTTATTAATAGTCTATTAATTTTGTAAAAAGTTCAAAATACCACAAATTATTGGACTTAATTGACATTGTGGTGGAGAAGTAAGGGTCAATACTTACTCTTAATAACTTGACTGATTATGTCAATTTCACTGATTATTACAATCTATATGTTCTATCTAAGTGAAAGACTTTAAGTACGAAATACTCAGTTGATTCTTTGATTTTTCAAAATTTCGTTTAAAAAAGATCGCTTATAATTGGAAGATCTGAACTATTCATATGCGATTTAAACTCTCAACATGAGCCATATTAGTTAAAAGCTTACAAATTTAGCAAATAACACAATATTGATAACCAAGAAAAGTTTTTCATTTGATATTTGATATTTGAAGTTACTTTTGAATATGATCAAATGATTCAACTCTTATCATTTGCAACAATCAAAAAACCCTCAAAATTATGGTTCTGAGACATTTTAGATTAGTCTTTTTTAGTAAACTAAGCATGTAATTGCAATGTTATAATTATTAGTTGTATTTTAAGTCACTAGTATGTTTTATTAGAATAGTAGTTCAAATGGAGACTCAAAAAGCAAAGTTAACTTTTTAAATCTTGGTACATCATCAGTCAGATCAACGATTGACAATCTTGATAGCCAATTATTTCTGGGATAATTGAAAAGACTGAAGATCAAAAAAAAGAACACTGTTTCAATTAAAATCTAATTGAACCAAATCGTTGGAAATATAACCTATAATGCATGTGCCCTTTTTACTTACTTGTCTACAATTTACTAATATTTTCAAATAAACTACTCATTTCATATTATACTAGATAACATTCAAAAAAAAAAAAAAAAAGATTACTAAATAATATACCAAAAACAAGTCATTGAAAGAATAAGAACAAGTTTAAAAAAATTGTCAAAATTACCTATAATTTGGACATAGCAGCAATATCGGTGGATTGGACATGATCTTCATCTTCTTCAATTTGTTGTTGTAATTCATCTAAGGAAACTTTTTCATCTTCGACAACAAGAGTGATTTGTAATTTCTTGATACCGAAACCAACTGGAACAAAAGTGTGAGCACCCCAAGTTAAACCATCTTTTTCAATAGCTTTAACATTAGCTAACAATTCTTCTAAATTGGTTTCATCATCCCATGGTTTAACATCTAAAGTAACAAGGGATTTGGCAGCTGGTTTTGGTTTACTAGCTTTTTTGGCATTATATTCAGCAATTCTTTGTTGTTTTAATTTTTCAGCAGCTTCATCAACTTCTTCATCATCATCTGAACCAAATAAATCAACGTCATCATCATCTTCTTCTTCTTCAGCAGCGGCAGCTGGAGCGGCTTTAGCAGCTGGAAGAGATTCAAAATCATTGACAAAAGAGTGAATGTGAGCTAACCATCTAGTAAAGCTTGGGTATTCTTTTTGGATGGTTTTGAAAGCAGCAACATCAGCTTGAGTTGGAGCAGAACTAAATGAATTGTTAGTAAAACAAAACTATTGGGTCTCAAACTTGGTGTGACAAATAAAATTTGGTTCTAACATTATAAATCAGAAGTAAGAAAATCTTGATTGGGTTGATACTCATTTGACGGGGTCTTAAGCCGCCTAGTAAACACGGACCAATATAAATCATCATTTAAAAGTAGAACCAAACTTTTTGAGCAAACAACTCCCTTCGAAAAAATAAATCAGGGTGTCGTGGTACAAAAAAAACTGTTACAACCACAATTTAAAGACCAAAAACAAAGTAATTCAAGCACATACCCTTCGACGTAACTGGTAGCAGTCAATTTCTTTTCAAGATCAGCAATGGAAGACATATTTATGGATGGGGGATCAAAAGTGGATGAGAAAAGAAGAATAAAGAAGAAGAAGATTTTAAATTTGAAAAAAAAATTTTAAATGGACGATTTGCGGGTAACTATGCGATATTTTTTAAAACTCCAAAAATTCACAAAAAATAAAAACAAAAGAACGCGACAAAAACAAGCAAAAACAGCAAAAAATCACCAAACAAACCATGGAAAAACCACTTTTCCCCCAGGCGTTGACCACATCCTTCCACTACAGGGTCAAGAATGACAGTACAGCCCTTTATATCACTACGCAGACCTCTCGAGGCACGAAAAGAACAGCCGCAGTTGTAAATTATGCTGAAGATTATTTTGATGATAACAATGATGATGATGACGACGATGATGATGATAAAGACACCAGTGACGAAGATTTCGGATCCAGAAACACCAGAAGAGGCCATCACAATGCACAGGTTGACTTAGATCCTAACAATTTGACAGGAAACGCGTTATTGAATAATTTTCAAGGAAAATTTGCTCAAAAGACTACTTCAAAAATAACATATTCTACTTCTCAATTAGTTCAAAATAGTCAACTAGAAGAAAACTTGATCCCTGTCAGAATCAATCTTGAACATAATAATAGTAGAATAGTGGATTTTTTTATGTGGAATTTGAATGAAACCTTAATATCTCCTGAGAAATTTGCTGAAATTACTTGTCTTGATTTGGAATTGCCTCATAATATTCAAACTCAAATGGCTAATTCAATTCATGCTCAAATCGAAGAATATTCTCAACAAAATTTGTTGAAAAATTTACCAGATGATTTATCAATTAGAGTTATTATTGATTTATCAGTAAATTTAGATAAGCAACTATATGAAGATAAATTTGAGTGGGACTTGACAAATAAATCTTTTACTCCAAATCATTTTGCAGAAATTGTTGTGTCTGATCTTGGAATTTCAAGAGAATTTTATCCTGCAATTTCCCATGCATTATATGAAGCATTAATTAAAGCCAAAAAAGATGCCGTTGAAGGTAGGCTACCTAATGATGTTATTAATGGGGCAGCGTATGGTAAAGAAGCAGGTTGGAGATTTGATCCTGAAAATTTAGGTCAAGAATGGTGTCCAACAGTGGAAACTTTAAGTCAATGGGAGTTGGAAAAGAGAGAAATTGAAAGAGAAAGAAATATAAGAAGATTAAAAAGAGAAACTATGAGAGTTGAAGGAGAAGGCAGAAGAGGCGCAAGAAGAGGTGCAAGAAGATATGATGAATTAGAAGGTACTTGGGTTAATTATTGAAATATGTAAATCATTTTTTGTACTATAATAATAAATGTGTTTTAGGTAATGTATGATAATATTTGTAATCAGGATATACTTATTATATATCAGTTTTAGATCATTCAGTTTTCACATTAATCGGAAACTTTTTTTTAAAAATTCATATTATAAAAATTGTTTCAGCACCAATCCTGATGTTTTCGCTCACTTTTATCAAAGTTACATTGAAAAAATTCATTATCGCCTATTACTTTTTAGTGATTTAGGTATCCTTTTCGTTACCTTTTTGTTTCTTCCCTTATATGTTCCGATAGTTTTTTATGTTATCTAAATAACTTCATTATTTATACTTTCAGTTTAATGGTAACATATTTGTTTACCAAATAAAAGATATGCACGATTTTGTTTTTTATTGGCCAACATCGGGGCGCTTATAATTTTTGTGGTCAAGTTGGGAAAGATGGTACTCAACTTTCAGGTTTCTAACCTAATTGAAGACCTGGGAACGAATTTTCGCGAGACCTTTGATTTCAGCCTCTTCAATTTTGGAGATTTTTTGATAAAATTTGTATCAGGTGATAGAGAAAATTATGGCGACTTTTGAAGTATTTTTTGCTTTTATATAGCAATATTCTAGTTACTGAAATCAAAAAGCTTCTGTCACTATATCGGATGAATTTTTGTATAAATACAAAGACAGGCACTGATATCGTTGCCTTAAATTTAAGAGGCCCATCAAATGTAACTTGAACAAATCTTTATGAGTTCTTTAATTGGACATGCCTCAATATTTTTGAGTAAAAATTAATTTAATCATTTGTCAAAATCATATGTAACTAGAATAGGCTAATAATTATGAGGATACCATATCATTTGAAACTCCCTTTCCCGAAGCAATGTTTTCCTACTACCGAAGTAAGGCAGCTGATTTGTGTTTGAAAAGGAAATAACATTGGTATACCTGTCATCAAATAATGATGTTAGCACTTCCTACTTTAAGGTTTATATAAAAAAATCATGCGGTACGCGCCCAGGAATTTGACACAAAATGAATTTTTCTATATTGACAAAAAACCAGTTGTTGGGTTCTTAAAGTGATCTTTACCAAAATAATCCCCCTACTTTTACAGACATGAAGTAAAATTATTGAAAATGGCAGTGTGACAGATATGGCTAGACGCCTACGTAAATGAGAGTTTGAGGATAGAAGCTAAAGACAAGAGAAAAGAATCTAAAAGTCTCTCTTCTCTCTAGAAACAAAAAGTAATTCACAACCAAGCAAAAGAGAAACTGTACTACTTTTCAAGAAATTACGTCGACTTCGAAACGGCCCCAACAGGTGACTGTAAAAAGCTTGAGATTGTCAAATTTAGATACAGTTGTTTGAAAACTTTTAAATTCAGTTTTACTGAAAAACTGTTGTTCAAATAAATCTAAACTCGAAACTTTTAGAAGAAAATCCACCATCCAGCAACAATTCATAATTTTTGATATACCCACAAATAAGTAAAGAAACCATTTACTATTTTTTGCAAGAACAATCTTTTTTTGAGTAATATATTTCTGAGCTCCTAAAAATTATGGATCCTCTAGTGAAAGAAATGACAAAAACACCTTATAACTACAACATAGATTATTATTGATAAAGTAGTATAACAATATAAAGAGCACAAAAGCTCAAAAAAATTAGGAGAAAGAAAGTTAAAAAGAAATTCGTTTAAAATTAGACTGATTTATCAATGTGAGAATTTGCTTCTCAATAAAGATATTTTTGTAGTTTATTGTGTCAGTGAACATTATGAAACAATCTAATTTTGTATTAATAGTATTATCATTATCATAAGGGAATTTTAGTGTTTTAATTCATTAATTTCTACCTCTTCCCCTGCCTCTACCTCTACCCCTACCACCTCTCAAGTTTCCTCGGTAGTTATTTGGTTTACCTCTACCTCTACCGTTCAGTTTATAACCTTTATATTTTCTTTCAAAGCTAGTATCTTCTTCATTAACCTCATTATCGTCAGAATCTTTAATGATGATTCCTTCATCTTCTTCTGACTCTCTAAATTCATCATCATCTTCCTCTTCTTCTTCTCCTTCTTCGTCTTCTTCATCAGCCTCTTCATTTTGATGATTCTGAACCAAGGATTCTATTCCCAGAATGATGGAACTCAACTCTTCCTGATCTTTTTCAAGTGTAGAAGAATGCTCATTACTATGATTTCTAAAAGAGAAGTTGAACCCTGTAGAAAAACTTTCTAATTGAAAGTTTTCATCTTTGATATTCAAAACAATATAACCATTTGAAGAATCGCAAAGATTGAAATGCCAAATATTTTGAAAAGCAGAATAATAAGCATCATTCTGTCTTTTTGATGTAGAAGGGTCGTTAGCTAATGAGATCTTATTGTATAAGGACAATGGAATGATGTTTTTATTAGGGTTTGATTCTTTTGTAGTCTCTGAGGAAGAAGATGTAGGGGAAGAATTGGAATTTGAGGATTTAACAGTTAATGAAGCATTGGGGGATAAAGTTGAGGAAGAAATTGGAATTCTATCAAAACAATTCAAAGCAATTTCAAACAACTCTGCCATTTCATATCGACTTGGATTTTCAAGATCTTTCAAAGTGATTGACTCAATTGTTGATTTAATGTTCTTCCAAATTTTAATTAATTGTAATTTTGAGTCAATAAATTTATTTTTAAAAAATTCATAATTTGGACAAATTGATAATTCATTATACGACGAACTATAAAGGAAATGTAATGAATTGGAAATAGTGTAATCAGCTTTCAAGAAGATTCCCAAGTGTCCTAATAGACTTTCTTTTGAAGGCGATGAATGAGTAATAAATATTTTGATAGAATTTTTGGAAAGATTGGGATGTGTTTTATAATAACTATTCATATTCTTGATGAATTTCCCAATTTGTAATAAGGTAATCCAAATATTTCCTGGATCACCTGAAGTAGGAACAAAAAAGTCATCATTGATGAAATTATTATTGTTGTTTTGAATTGAATCATCGTAAGTTCCATGAAAAAACAATTTGGAGATATTTAAAGAGCCCCCAATTCCAAACAAACATAGATTCAAATTTTCTTTAATATTGACATCAAAGACATTAGTTTCATCAATTAAATTCAAATTTGGAATTTTATATATGCCTAATTTGAACTTATTTATAACTGAAGTATCTTCAATCATTCCATAAATTGTATAAATTGGGACATCAAAAGTTAATTGTCCTGAAAGAAACTTTTCTAACTCTGATAAGGATTCATTTTCAATATAATCAATGATTTTTTTCTCTTCATCTTCATTATTATTACTATTAGGAGCCACTTTTGACAATTTATTGACTTTTTCTTTAATATTCTCACTAATTAGCGGAGAGAAAGCAACAATATGCCTTAAATAACTTTCATGAATTTTAGAAATACTATCTTTATCGAAAAATCCAAAATTCCCTGTGTGAATGATAATTGAAGCATCGTGCTTTGTTGCTAACTCATTAAGTTTTGACAATTCCCCTCTAATTTCCGCAACACAAAGAATCCTAAACCCATCATGGTCAATGATGTTTCCCGAATACATGGCTTATTGATTGAAAATTAGTTTTGATGATGAAGAGTTTGTGTTGTTTATTCTACCAAATCCTTTGATTCAAAAGACAAAAGCATTTCCAAGGGCTTCCTAACCCAATCGAAAGAAACGGCCACAAATGACCTGTCACGTGTAATAAATAATAAAATTATTAATGTGAAGTTTTTGTCCAAATAGTGAATGAAATGAAGTACTTTTGATAAATATTACTTGTAAATTATAAGTAGGAGGATATTCACTTAACACAAGTAATATTAAAAACAACAAGCCCAATCAATACTGTTGAATTTTTGGATAAACACAAACAGTCACCAGCACACTTCTTTTTTTTGCTGGTTGAGTTACTGTACTACATTTACGTAATTGTATCTTAATTAAAACTGAAACCTTCTTCCATCGCCCGCAGTTGTTTTTTTGTATCCGAGATTTTTTTGACATATAGCAAGGGTCCATTAACATGCATAACAATTCTAGACCATTCATTGATGTAGCATAAAGTTTTGTAATTTTGCTCAAAAAATAATTCCTATTATAATTCAAAGATAAAAAATCATTTTTCTTTCAGATTCCTGGTAGTCTTGTGATTATAATGAATACTCATTGATTGGTTTTTATCAACGAGCTTCCTCAAACTTCGGAACCACCAAAGTCAGGAAACCAAATCATTTTGATCATTAAGGCTTGCATCATAGCAATCAACACTACTGTTTTAAACAGTCAATTTGAAAGCATTTCGAGCAAAGTTAGCGGTCATGGTCTCTGTCAAACCTATTATTTTCCCTGTCATTTCCCAGCATACCTTTATCACAAATAATAGTCAATTGCTACTTTTACTTCTTATTATTTACCTGATCACCCAAACAAGATGAGTGCTACCGAAGACTTACAACCTCCTCCTCCGTCATACCAAAACTTTACTGACAATCTTTTCATAGACCGAATCTCCATAATCAGTGAACAATTACCTACTTATCTCGAATTGACACAACTTCCCACTCGGCAAGCGGCTGTTATACCACCTCCTACTCAACAATCAGCTGTTCGCGGAGTTGAAAGAAATCAAAGCTCATCTATTAAGAAACAAATTTTACCATTATTTAAAAGAAGAAATTTACCATTCGAAGGAAGAAAGAAAACAGCTATAAAAAAATTTTTTGCAGGCGTTCTTGTTTTGCCTTGTTTAATACTATGTGTTGTTCCTCCTCTCGCACTAATTGGGTTATTAATCTATACTATATGCTGGTATAAGTGGTGATTAAATCTTTAGTTATTAGTGGTGATAATTTTTTTGGGTATTATTTTTTTCTAGTCTATCTAAATATATTTATTATAATTTAACCATTGTAACTTTTTCAATATTTCCTTACAAGTATAGAAATGATAAATGTTTATGATGAGGAATCAATTGAATCGCCACCGCCTGAATATATATTATTCGAGTCAACAGAGCTCATTTTGGACTCCAATTTATTGACTGATGAGCAATTACCACCATATCAAGAAGAGCAAGACTTCACTGAAGGGTCTAATAGTTCTATAATACTTACATTTATAATCGTTTGCATTTTACTTGTGACTATGGATGTGATTATAGGTATACGTTTCATTAAACAGCATTTATTATGACTGTTGTATTCAAAGTCAATATTGATATTAAGATGTCAAAGTTATCGTTAAGATGATTTGATAGAATATTGTGATACATTACACTTTTTCTGAATTTTCTATACTTCTGAAATCAAAATGAATATATAGAACGTTTTAATTTTGTAGCGTTATTTGTCTTTTTGAATTACTGGTTGATCCTATTTTTGTAGTTATATAACTGCTAATTATTTACAGTCTCTTTAGTAGAGACAATCATTATTAAAGAATTTGCTCTTCAAGCTCAGGAAAACTTTCCTTTGTATTTGTATCATAAAAATTCGAATATCCCCAAAATTTTGATAATTTAATAATCATTTCTTAATCATCAATTATGAGAGTTAATAGCCGCGAAGAATCGATTCATTCTCCTCCGCCAGCTTATACTGGTGCACAATCTTGTGGTAGTTCTCGCAACTTAAATTCCCCGAGTTCACCGAATTCCCCAAGTTTACCAATTTACTATCAACGCAATTATGGCGCTATATCAAACAGTCAAAAGGAAAAAGAAGAATCTAGAAGAAAATGGGTTATAATTCTTCTATTAATTTTTGGATTTTATTGGATATTCATGAGGGACTAGAATAAATCAGTTGCTTTCAAAATTATTTGGTGATAGTGTCACAAACCTCTTAACTAAAGCTAAAAAATTACAATTATAGGTTTGAAACAATTCTCGTCTATTGGCGCTTCAAACAATGTAAACCAATCAATCATTCTTTTACTTTATAATAAAATTTATAATAGTAAGTCATTTTAAATTATAATGTTTTTTTAGAAATTGTAAATGATCAATAATAAATTTATGATTATTAACTTTCAAAACTTTTAGCCAACTTTTAATCATAATTTCGAAACTTAATTTCAAGAGATTTTTGTAATTGTAAGAATTCAAACTGTTTTTTTTTAAATTTAAATAAATTAATTTTTGAAATTTTTTGAACCAATTTTTGAACTCATTTGTATTGATTTTTTCATTATTAATACTTAATATCAAAAATTTTTGAATAGATAATAAGTTATAATATAAATTTAATTCACAATATTTGAATTCTTGGTTTTCAATCAAATGTTTATTTATTCTTAATTCAAATAACCATAATCCATAATTCCAAATTTTTTTATTACTTGTAAATTTTAAAGGTGTTGGAATTTTATACTCTCTTAAAACTCCCCAATCATTGATATTGATGATTAATCCACAAAAAGTAATGGCTTTAATATTTTGATCGTTATCAATTTTTAAGTTATTTTCTGATTTTATATCATTAACTTTTAGATTATTCGAATTGAAACAAGTTAAAATTTCAAAATTTGTTCGAATTATCGCTGATTTGTCATTACTTAATAACAAAAAATCATCAACATATCTAATAATATTCACTGATTCCAAATATATTATTTCTTTGTTAAGTAAATAGTTAAAAAAAATATCACAAAATATTGCTGATAATGAATAACCCTGAAATATTCCTAAGTTTCTTTTCAAAATGTGGCTTTTATAATTTAAACCACTTTCAAATAACTCTCGTTTGGCAATATTTAACAATTTTTTTTTTTTAAAAACTACAAGTTCAATTTTTGGATCATTAATAATTATTTTGCCAAAATTATTTTTAATTTTTAATTTCTTTAAACTCTCCATCAATTCTTTTTCATTTTTAATTCCTTTTAACTCAATTACTTTCTCATTTGCTGATTCGTAAACAAAATAACTTTCATCATCAATGATTTCATTTAAAATTGTATAAATCTTTTCTGATGATAAATTGTCATAACAAGATTTGATATCTAATTTTTTAAAAAATATTTCTTCATTTTCATGATTTTTAATAAAATTTTGAAAATTTTTAAGAATTCCATTAACATTTGAAATATTTTTACCCGTAAATTTAGTTAACTTTTCATTATTCAAAAATTTAAATATTTCTTTAATTGGTTTTATGGTTTTTTTTATATTTTTCAATGAAGGAAACACGATTAATCGGAATTCATTTGGTTTAGTTTTTGGGAAAATTTCAAAGTTTAAAGGTTTAAGATTATTATTAGAAGTTGATGTCAAGTAATTTGATGAATATCTTTTTAAAAATTGATATTTCAATAAATCACGCTATAATTTAGCCCTGGTGAGTTGCACAATGTGCAGCTTTCTTATCAGCTGTCAAACCACAGAGTGCACAGCGATAGAAAGTCTTACACTTTAAACTTCCAACGTGATAACTGTGGCAATCA
>JBAKFZ010000286.1:0-12358 GCA_037355385.1 Saccharomycopsis sp. FM-2023a
AAATGTTTGCCATGGACTCAAATAAGTCTCCTTTACCTTACTTAATTCCGTCTTTAAATTCAACTTCTTCTTCTCCATCTTCACCTAATTCCACCCCTAATAATACCAATAATATGGATCTCGGAATGTATAAGACAACTCCAACTCCTTTATATTCTTCCAGTTATTCCAATAATCCAAGAGAATCTAGAAGTAAATCAGTGGGTAATATTGAATTACCTCCATTATCTTCGATTCTTAATCAAGCCTCTATTTCTGGTCCTAATAATTCAAATTACATTTTACCTCCTCTACGTTTTGATAACAATAATAATATTAATAATAGTAGTAATAATTATTATAGACATGGACTGATTAGTTCAATGAATTCAAGTTTAATTGGGAATAATAATAGCAGTGAAAGTCCAAGTCCTGGTCCCCCTTTGATTAATAACAATACTAGTTGGAATAGACATAATTCAATGGAAAGTAGTTTTATTAATAATAACTATTATTTACCAAATAACTTTGATAATTGTTATGAATCTAATGCTATTTTTGATTCCAATGAAAGTCCAAAAAGTTCATTATCTTCATTAACTCCAACTTCAACAAATACTACAATTAATCAAAGTAATAACAATAGCAAAAAAAGACGTCAAAGAACTGGACCATCTTGTGATTCATGTCGAATTAGAAAAGTTAAATGTGATGCAGAAATCATTATCTTAAATGATTTATCAAGTAATTTGAGTTCTAATAATACAATGATTATTAAAAAATTTGAACCAAAAAAATATGGATTAAGTGAAAAAAAATTAAAAAATATATATAAAGAATATTATAATAATTATATTCTTGATTTTGGATTACCAAATGAAAATGGAAATTATCATTTTATTCAAACTCCAACAAAAATCATTCGTTTTAAAGGTTGTAATGCTTGTGGCAGCCGAAATGTTAATTGTTGTTTTAGTAAAGGTTATACAAGAGCGGATATTATGAAGTTAAACCGATCCCGACAATAACTAAGTTGACGTGTTTCCCCTATATTATATTACTAGTTAACTTATCAATTTGATGAATGATTGAATGAATAATTTGCATTTGTAAGTGGTGAAATGAGGGGGGTATTTTAAAATACTCCTCATTTGACGTATTTAATTAACCCATTTTTAATAGGAGAAATCATTAAAATTGACCATCAACGGCGTCAATAAAAAGAGTTATTACATGAATTCAAGGTATTAGGAATAGCCTATGAAATGGAATAAATTATTTTATCAATTCTTGGAGTTTTATTTATCATCAAATCATGCATGATTAATAAAAGAAGGGTCCGATAAGTCAGATAACTCAAATAATTCAGATTAAATCTCAGAAATGTTTGGTATATTATTGATCAAAGAAAAGACTTCACCTTTTATTCTGTACAGATCCAGAGAAGCAACCAACTTGAAATTATTTAGGCTATATTTCTTCCTTTAATATCACAAGATTATGGAAATATGGAGATAATAATTTGGTCATGACATTTATATTTTATCCCCAGTATTTCTCGGACCCTAATTCATCAAGTCGTAAATCTTCAAAAGTTCTTATAATCAAATATAGAGGGTTGAATTGGTATGACTATTATGATTTATAATTACTACTCAATCTTCCTTTTTGTTGAATATCCTTGAATATTCATCAAACATGAACTGAATTTGACTCATTTTATCAAAACTAACCAATCAAGTATATGATCAAGTATGTTCAATACTCAGAGCATGATGTGTTATTTATCAACAGTATGGGTCCATCTTCAAGGGGAATCTCAAAACTTTCCTTTATAATCTTCTGAAACTCTCCGTCAATATTAGTTGTTATTAATTTTTACAGTATCCTTCCCCTTTGAAAAGTTTGATCATCATCATAGCTGATTATTTAATCAGATTACCGGTTTCAATAAAACTCCCATGATTTGTTGTTTCAAGTTATCCATTTTTCTGGATCTTACAGTAATGGACCCTCGTTACTCAATTTGCGCGTTTTGATTTCAGGAATTTCTTTTGCCAAAATGATGATAATTACTTAAACAAATATATCTGTCATTGCTTTTATGCTTTTTTATAGTGATATATCATAGCCTTTGTGTTTATTCTAAATTTTTCAACGTTAATCATTAAAATGATATTGATTTGTGAGACAAATGGCACAAATTATTTTTGACAGTTTATACCATGCAAAAAAATACGATCCCTTTAAAACTCTTAAGGTATTAACAATCAGGATATTTCTTTGTTTCAGACTAGTCTCAGCCTCTTGATCCTTTGTCTTTTATGGTAATGTCAGGGATCAAATCTTTTGAAATGGTAATGCTGTTAAATGAATTCTCGTATAAATAATGATAGCAACGACAAGATAGTTCACTTTTTTATAATACTTCAATTTTTCAATATAATATAGTAAATAATTATGACTGAACTTTAATCATAACTATTATCAATGTCCATCCAATTTATCTACCTAATGCTAATTTGACAATTTCCGATAATGAAAAAAAAGTTTTAAGATCAACTCATACTAAAGGAACAACCACTGATATATCTTCAATTATTATTGGCACTGCTACGAATTCTGCTTCCTTAGCTAAGGAATATTCACAATTTGATAATTTATTCGTTGCCCCTTCAGCAACTGCTGGAATTGCCCTTAAACCAGTTGAACCATTATAAACTTTTATTTTATCAGCTGAAAATTATTATAGTGTTCAAATGCTGAAAATCTTGTGGAATCAATCAATGAATCTAATGATGATGGCTCAAAATTTTTGGATTCAGTGATTGCAAATTTTAGTTTTCTACAAAAAAAATGGTCAATGAAGACAAAAGCTTCTTGGTTATTTATCAGATCGCAAAAGACTTTGTTGAAAAACATTTTACTTGATATTCAAATTTGATTAAAAGTTAAAGCTTCACAAATGTCAATTCCTGATATTGGCTATATCATTAGATAAGTATATTATCTGACAAAAAAACCGATTTGTTGGGGTATATTAAGAGTTACTTCAAAGGATACCAGTATTTTCAAAAGCGTTTTTAATTAAAAAATTATGGGTACTCCGAATTTATTACCCTCAACAAAACATGTTATTTTATATGGAAGAACTTGGGATATAGAGGATACTTAATTTCATGTTACTCCAGCTGGTTCGGTTGCTGGTGGTAGAAACTTTGGAGTTTATAGAAATGCAACAATTTGAAGTTACAAAGTTCTGAATCAAACTAATAATGCTAGATTATGTATTAGAGCATTTAACAGTGTTATTGAGTATCATAAGGATCAAAAAAAAAATCCTGATTATTTAGGTTCAGTTACTACTTTTGCTTTTAGCCCTGTTGAGCCAGTTTTAACTCATAAAGGTCTTGCTTATGAATTTGTAGTTATCGCTCAAAATGCAGGAATTCATGTTGTGATGGCTGCTGGAAATAAGAACAGTGATGCTTGTGATTATTCTGATAACTTAGCTGATTCATTTATTAATGTTGGAGCCACTGATGAAACTGATAAGCTTTCTTTTTTTTCAAGTTATGATAAATGTGTTGATATCTTTGCTCCCGGTAGTAATATCTTTGCGGCTGCTCCGAAATCAACTACTTCAATAGGTAACAATATAGGAACTTCATTTTCTGCTCCTTTAGTACTGGGAGCAATTGGTTATTTACTTGGTTTAGCTCCAACTTTTGGTGTTAACCCATTAGATATTTCTCCATATCATATGAAATTAGCATTAAATGAATATGCCACTTTTGGAAAGCTTACTGGTACGCAAATGAATAAAGAAAGTAATAATAATAAGTTACTATACATTGGTGATGGTTCAATAAATGAAACAAAAGAATTTTCTAAAATTTTGAAAAGAGTATCAACACAAGTATCCAAAAGTTTCAGTTTTTAGTGCTGATTGAGAGGAGACTGATGAACCATATTTTTTCTTGGAGGTGTTTTGAAAATACAATCACAACGGCCCTTATTTGCTGTGACTTCTCAACATGTCTCATCAACACTTAGTTAAAATTTCAATAGATTTTTGTTTATAATGTAATTGACCATAAATTGTAATCAAGTATATTGTTGTTTTTGTTCCACAAATTAGGATTAAAAGTAAGTACCATTTTAAAAATGTTTGGCTCACAATTATTTTAAGCGCGTTCAAGCGTTATCACTTTTACTTTGCAGCTTCTTAGCTTCTTACTTTGCGACAGAATAAATACTACAAAAGCATTTGATTCATAATGTTTTGTTCGTTTAAATCATTTCAATTATTGAAGTTTGCTTAATTTTTTCCATCAGTTTTACATTTCCAAAAATAAAATCATCACGGCATAAACCTTCATTCCTTAGAAATTGGAACTGAGGCATCAACATGAGCAACGAAGAATCAAGTATAAAAGATCATGAAAAGCTTCACTATTTCCTCAGAATGGTTTCATCATAACTCAAAATTATTCAAAGATGATGAAATTGTTTTTTATCCTCATTCATTTACTATATTCGCAAGCTGCTTATATCAACTTATTTTCTATTAACAATACTAAAGTGATTCCAAGTGATGCTAATTCTCAAACACTTCTTTCAGAAACTAAAAATGTGTTGTTTAATAACACCTCAATCAGCAGTTTCAATTCTAATTTAACCTCCCAAATCTTGACTAGTCCTAAATATCTTTCACATCATTATATAATTTTTTTCAAAGAAACCATTCCGCAAAAGCAAAGATGGGACCATTTGCTGATAATTGAAAAACTACATTCACAATCGATTGCTGAATTATCTTCAAATGATGCGTTTTTCAAATTAGCAGCTCATTCAAGTTCACCAAAGGGGGGGATTTTAGAAACCTACGATATTGGTGATAAACAAATCGATGGTTATCATGGATTCTTTTTGCCCATTGTGGGAAATGAGATTGAAAATTCTGGAGTAATTGGGTTATTTATGAATGACAACGCGATTGTTTTAGATTCTGAACCAAATTTTTACTCTACCGAACCACAAAGTTGCTCATTAGCTTCAAAGTTTTCTAACTCAACATTTGATAGATCGATAAATAAAAGAAATGATGATGACGATGATGATGATTTAATTTTCCAATTTGATCAAGATGAACCTAGTAGTTCTATAAATGTTATTACTCTGTCATTACTGTATGGCTTCCCAATTGCCACTTCAAGCAGTTCTGTATCTTCTACAAACACTCCAGGATCTTTGAAAGGAATAATGAAAAAAAATGAAGAAGACTATCCCATAAGTGAAAAAAGAGTTTCGTTTAGCAAGGCTAAAAATATTATTCCTGATGAAAGTATCGATTATGGAGATGATGGTGAACCAGAAGCAGATCTTGATTTAAATGATTTTGATTACAATGACTTCATTTCAAATCCAGATTCAGAAACAGATAATAGTAATAAGGAAAAAGATGATTTTTTGCCAAAAATTTACATGATTGACTCTGGAATTGATGAAAACGCATATGATTTGAAAGAAAACCTTAATAAAGAAAAATTCAAATATGATAAAACTTCAGAAAAATTAACTAATAGTCATGGAACTAAAATTGCAAGTCTTATTGTTCAAAGTGATTATCAGGCAGATATCGTTGATGTTAACGTTGGAGTTGATAGATTTGTTGGTACTTATGAAAGCATTATTGAAGGAATCTATTGGTCAATTGGACATCATGAAAGACAAGTTAAAAGGTTCAAAGATTATCCTGGTTCAATTTTATTAATGGCTTTCAATCCAAAATCATCAAAATATGATCCACTTCTTTTAAAAGCTATTGATGCTGCAATTAAAGCAAACATGATTGTTGTAATGCCCGCTGGTGATGGTCATATAAACATTGATAATGAACCAGAAACTTTATTCTATCCAGTAAATTCAACTAATGCTCCAATTATTATTGGAGCTCAAAAATATAAACAAATTGCTAGTTTTAGTAATTATGGAGATTCCGTTACTCTTACTATTGGATATGAATATGATTTTGAAGTAGCTACAATTGGAAGTTTAAAACTTGATAAAATTGTTAAAGGTACAGCATATACTGCTGGACTTTTTACAGGTTATCTTTCTTATATATTAAGTAAAAAAAATTCATATGCTCCAGATAAAGATTTACCGGCATTCAAAGTAAAAGAAGCGTTAATGAAAATCTCAAATCCTTATTATAATTGTGAAACTGATAGTCAATTCAGAAGTTTAGATGTTCATCATCTTTCTGAACTATCAGAAATTTTTTATGGTCATTTTGATTGAGTAATTTAATAAATGTTGATTAATTATTTTGATTTTGAGATTTTGTAATGAAATTAAAATAAAAATCCTTTTTTGAAATTTTTATTGGTAAGAAGTTATTCTTGATTCGTAGTTATATTTAATCAAAACTGAAACAATGGTGAATCCAAAATCTCACCATTTAAAGTTACCACTTGAAGCTAAATTTGGCTTGGAACCTATGAAAGGAGAACTTCTCAAACCCCAAGAAGTGATGCTTGATTCAAATGATTACTTGTTATTTTTTGGAATTGAACTGTTGAAAAGTTGGGGACGCTGGTATATTTTGGTCTTGCATCTTGAATATATAATTTATAGCATGTTGATACCATCAATTAAAGTGGTCAGTCACAGTGTTTTTAGGTTTCTATTCGGTATTATCTCCTCTTTTGCATACTAATTTCATCTTTTGAATAACCGGTATTTTACTGTGTTCTTTAACTAATGACTTTTCTGTCTTCTGTTTCCCAACTTTCAATTTTGTATCCTTTGTTTCCTTTCTTGAATATAATTATTCAAATCAACATACACAACATACACATTCAGACACATATAGTCTCACACCCTGCTCCCTGCCCCATTTTAAAAGTTGTCACTTCAACAGCTCATTTTAAAAGGGAAGCTACGCCAAAACTCAAAAAGTGATGATTTTAATGAACGTTTATTAATTTTTAAGACTGAAAAAGTAACTATCCAAGCTAGTTGCGAGGGTTCTGCAGCAAATAGTGGGCGAGAAGAAGAAACTTAGGTAATCCAAAGGTTTGTAATTATCATCGAGTTAATGATAGGCTGTTTGAATTCAATAAGTTGGTACCCACTGATCAACAAAACTTCAATAAGGATCATCAGTGAGAGAAAGATGTGGTTATTTGAGATAGTGTGAGAATAAAATGAAGCCGGCCAGTGTTATTCTATAATAAAAGTTCATGGATATGAGTATTAGAAATTACACAATTTTCAAAGAGACAATCTTCGAAGAGACGATATACGTTAAAAATTGATTGTGCTTTTAAATTAGCTAACCTGTATTCTCAAATTTCGCTATTGCCAATTATTCTTACATGAAGTATCGTTTTGTTAC
This sequence comes from Saccharomycopsis sp. FM-2023a, assembly GCA_037355385.1. Classification (NCBI taxonomy): domain Eukaryota; kingdom Fungi; phylum Ascomycota; class Saccharomycetes; order Ascoideales; family Saccharomycopsidaceae; genus Saccharomycopsis; species Saccharomycopsis sp. FM-2023a. The sequence continues at coordinate 7,385 of JBAKFZ010000286.1, forward strand.
CAGGTCTTCTAAGGAATAGAAAAAATTATTGTACGGGTAATCACTTTGGATTCCAAAAGACTACTATATAATATCAATTGCTTAACTATATTCCTACTATCTTCAATATAAATGTTGTTCAATAGAAAAAGATTATTCTTTGAGTCTGGTCTCTGATTGCCAAATTCGACTAATTCTCTAAACAAAATAAACAAAGTTTAAAAAAAACCTAAATTTCACAATAATCTTATGATTTAAAATTAAACAAATTAATCAGCTTAGCCTACAATTTCATAAAATTATAAATGACCTAATCGTAAATTGTATCATCAATAAATCACCACCAAGAAATTTAGTAACTTTAATTATTAAACGGTGGGGCTATCTAAATTTAAATTAATTTTTCCACTCTGATTACCTTCGGAGAATTACCCCAGGTTTGAAAAAAAGTAAATAGAAAAGCAACATAACTAAAATCTTAACAAGACAAAATCATAAGATTTTTACAGTAAAAATTATTAGAGACCTGTTAATAATATCTTGCAGCCGATAGTCGAAGAGTTTTCGAAAGATTAACAAAAAAAATAAAGGTGCGAAAGGACCCTGTGAAATTGGGTTTTTCCGTCCAGTCACGGAGAAATCGATGATTACAAAACTTGCATAAAAAATCCATGACACATTTCAATTTCACGAGTCCTCTTTCAACCCCGTGGGGAAATAACAAGTAGCCACCTTGCTTGAAATCTTTGCAGGATCCTTAACATCAATAGCTTTTCCAACTTTTTGATATGAGAGCCTTTTCTACAGCTGATTAAATTGAATGAGTAATCTTTCACAGTAGAACAAGAACAAGATTCAAAAAGGACAAACGGAATAATAAATTAAATGACTTGTTCATTAATAACAAGAGAAAAAATAAGATAAAGTTGGTTTACTTCATGCACTCCGGTTCTTGGGATTTTTTACTTTTTTTTTACCTTTTTATCTGAATTGATTTGATTTGATGAAGTTTTTATGATTTCTAACAAGCTAAAACTACGAAACATTATTAAAACTTTGAGTAATCTAGATACTGTTAATGTAATCTCTCTCATTTCAAAGATTCAACCCGTACTTATGTACATATTATTTCTGGGCCCACAATTATTGCTTTGATCATGTACCTTTAGCACAATGCGTTAAAAAAGTAAAGCAAAGAGAACTGTAATAATATGGCCATAGAATTGGTCTAAACATTCGAAATGTGGAGGTGATAGTTGTTTTTACCGGGGTAAAACATAAATCGCTATAAATAGCCTTCTATTTCTCTCTTCAAAAAATTTCTTTGTATTTATTTATTTATCAATATCATCCTTATCACTTATCACAATATGGGTGCTTCATCAAATAAAATTGTTAAGATTTTCTTCAAACCTGAAGAAAAAAAAGGTTCTGCCAAAGTTGGTATCTTGGTTGGTGTATTTGCTGCTTTTGCTGGGGTTTTATATGGTTATGACACTGGTACAATTAGTGGGATTATGGCAATGGATTATGTTCTTGAACATTTTCCTGAAGATGAAGTTGGAAAATTTAGCTCCAATGAAAACTCTTTGATTGTTTCAATTTTATCTTTAGGTACATTTATAGGTTCATTAATTGGTTCATATTTTGCTGATAAACTTGGAAGAAGAATGACAATTATTTTGTCATCATTGATTGTTTTCAATATCGGAATTGTTTTACAAACTGCTGCTACTGATATTGCTTTACTTTGTGCTGGTAGAGCAATTGGCGGGTTTGGAGTTGGTTTAATTTCTGCGTGTATTCCACTTTATCAAGCTGAATGTACTCCCAAATGGATTAGAGGAGCTTTAATTTCTTGTTATCAATTTGCGATTACCATTGGTTTACTAGTTGCTTCTTGTGTTAATCAAGCCACTCATACTAGAAATGATAGTGGAAGTTATAGAATCCCAATCGCGGTCCAATTTGCTTGGTCATTAATTTTGGGAATTGGTTTGATATTTTTACCGGAAAGTCCAAGATTCTTTATCAGAAAAGGTGATGATGATAAAGCTTTAAAATCATTGGGAGTTTTGCATAGTTTACCATCCGATCATCCAGAAATCATTGAAGAATTTAATGAGATTAAAGCCGCTTATGAATATGAAATAACTCAAAGTGGTGATTCTGGTTGGGCTGAAGTTTTCTCTAACAAAAATAGACAATTGAAAAAACTTATCACTGCTTGTGCTCTTCAAGCTTTTCAACAACTTAGTGGTATTAATTTTATCTTTTATTATGGGACTTCTTTTTTTAAAAATTCTGGTATTGAGAATTCATTCTTAATTTCTCTTATTACCAATCTTGTTAATATGGTTGTTTCAATCCCCGGGATTTTATCGGTGGAAGTAGTTGGTAGAAGAAATTTATTATTAATCGGAGGGGTCGGAATGGCGGTTTCTGATTTTATTGTTTCTATTGTGGGAGTTGCAATTGATAATAAAACTTCTAATCAAGTGCTAGTGGCCTTTTCATGTATCTTTATTGCTTTCTTTGCTTATTCTTGGGGTCCAGTTGCTTGGTGTGTTACTGGTGAAATATTCTCTTTAAACACTAGAGCAAAATCAATTTCTTTGGCTACTGCTAGTAATTGGCTATTTAATTTTGCAATTGCTTATGCTACTCCATATTTGGTGGATTCGGGTAAAGGTAATGCTAATTTGGGTTCAAACGTTTTTTTCATTTGGGGTGGCTGTAATTTATTAGCTACCGTTTTTGTTTACTTTATGATTTATGAAACTAAAGGTTTATCATTAGAAGAAGTTGAAGAATTATATAATACCGTTCCAAATGCTTGGAATTCTAGAAATTTTGTTCCAACTAGCATTGGTGATATTATGGAAAGTCCAATTGAAGAAAAAGTTGCAACCGATGAAGTAGTGGAAATATCTGATAGGGATTCCCTGAAACTTTAGCTGAGATTATTTCTTAATTATTAAAAGCAGCTTTTTAATAACTGATTATTACATTACATTTTTGTTCTTTTTGTTTACTATTTCTTGATTTATCTAGATTTTGTTGATAAATTATTTATTAAAGTTTTATTAAAACACAAGCTGTAAAACGTTATTCTTACTACTTTGCAAAATTACAAGAGTAATTTCGTTGTTTTGAGTCTAATATAAATTATTGGGTAAAGTTATTGGATTATTCCAAAATGGAAAGTTTCAAATTGTTGAAAAAAAAGGTCAATTTGAAGAAATTAATAAACACTTATTGAATTACATGACAACCATTTTAAATATTGATGTCAAGTTACCAAAGTGGGAGTCAGTCATTACGAATCCAATTCTGGATTTTAACAAAGTAATCAAGAACCCTAGTTTTACCTTTACATTTTGGCATTACGTGGGTGGCAGCAAAAGTACAAGTGATATTTCTATCAGGAAAATATTCATTTAAGAGAGTATTGTAAAACTACAGTTTCTAATCCAATGCTTCAAAGGTATTTATTAAAAGCGATCAAAAACATGTATGGTTTATCAACAATTTCAGATGCGTTTAGTTTTTTGATTATTCAACACTTGGGTATTGTTAATGAGGAGGATAGAGATTCTATTTGTGTATTTAATTTTTAGTTTTGTGAAGGGACAAAAATTGTAAATCTAATTTGTGATGAGAAGAATATTTCTTCCATTGCAGAATATTTTGCAGTTTTGATTCATTTGTTTTCTAAAAAAAGAAAACCAAATATAATTAACAATAGAGTGATTTCCACATTTGGTGAAGTTGATCATCAATACCTTGATTTTGTCCTTCGTAGCGATAGTGAATCTATCAATTCTGAGAAATAATCTACGTAATAAAAACTTCAAATAATTTCTTTGCAAAGAAATCCCAAAAAATCTTTATAGATGTAAGCAAAGAATGACAGTAGATAGTACAACTATTGAGTTCCATAATTTATTGCGAACAAATGTTTTCCTGAGCTGACAAAGCATTTCCTGTTGTCACGGATGTGATGAAGAGTAATATATAATTTCCATACTTTTCAAGTTTATTGATACATTTCAATACTAATATAATAAAGTTTTCAGAGTTTGGATAGAAGAGTTTACTAAAGACTCAAAGCTTATACTGAATTTCATAATATGACTTATCTCTTGTCTTAAATTCATAATTTTGGATCAAGTTTTGAATTTTTTTATGCGAGAAATCTCCCAATGAGGGATATCTTGTGCTTAATTTATCAAAAATTATAATTGATTTATCATTACTGGATTCATCATTATGTAAAGCAGGATACTGCTGACGTTCATATATAAAATCCGTAATCTCACTATAGGATCAAAGTCGAAATTATTTACGAATAGTAACACATGATTAAACTCTATAACATAAAATAATCTATAACATAAATCAGTCATTCCAAATCATTTGGAAATAATTTATCATTTTTGAAATCTTCAATCAATTGTTGATATTCATTTTCCATCAAGTAATTTGCAAAAGTTGGATTTTTGTCTTTATGAAAAAAAAACAAAACTTCAATAATTTTCAAAAACAACGTTTCTGTATTAATAAATTTTTTCAACATTATTTTATAACGTTTCAAAATTTCAGCTTCATAATTATTGATCAATAGAAATTGATAAATTTTGATAACATTGATCAAATTATTCGGGGATTTAGTCTTAATTTCAATATTATAACTTCTAATAAATAATTTTTTGTAAATTGTTCCATCCTTGTTATTTAAAAAAACATCAGCATCAATTAATTTTGTAATGAGATTCAAACAAGAATTCTTGATTTTTTCATTATGATTATAATAATCATTTTTTTGTAAATTGAATTGTAAGTTTTCTTCATTATTATCCTTAATTAATGATAACATATTATCTAATATTAAAATCTTTGTATCATAGTTTAACGAATCTAAAAATTTTATAAATATTAATAAGGAATCATTGATAATATTATTTGAACCATTTAAATTACCAATTGTTAAGC